>JAADVY010000128.1:0-28522 GCA_023336035.1 Pythium plurisporium
AGAAGGCTCGTAGTGACGGTGTGAAGAACTGGGAGATTGAGATTTTCCACAATGTGCCACATGTGTTTACCAACTTTCCAACAGCGATCCTACCGAGCGCGGCTCGTGGTTTGGATGCCATAGCCGAGTACACGGCCACGCAGTTTGCGCACTCGATCCAAGCAGCACCGTCCAACTAATGGAGCAAGTGGACTACAGGAACATCTCCGGCTCCGTGGTCGCGGTCGTTCCGTTAGCTCCAGCATCGCCCACACACGTGGCGTGCACAACTGAAAATGGTGAATGAGCCGATGTGAGAACGTGGATGGAAGAAAGGACGGTAGCAAATTACGCAATAGATTACGTTGCTCAGCACACTTAAAACAGATAGCCCTCCCTCTCCATCGGACGTGGCTCACTTGGCCAACGCAAAGCCCACCCGCGCGTCCGTGCCGTTCGAGCCGTAGTCGTGGATCGTGTAGTACTTGCGCATGAACACGTCGCCGAGAATCCAGAGCGGGTCCGTTGGGATATCAACGCCCTGGAAGCCCAAGAGACAGAGCCCGTCGCTCTCGAGCACGTAGTCCTGCATGGTCAATGGATAGTTGATGCCGTTGATCTTGAACACGATGTTCGGTGCGTTCGCTTTGCAGTTGATCTCGTACATGCCACGCAGGATCGAGCTCGCTCGGCCGCCCACAGCTCGAGCGAGACGAGTGACGTCAGCGGATGGCCCGGCGATCAGCGACGTGCCCGAGTCCACGATCGCCTTGGGGACAGTCCTGACATTGGTCGAGCCCGCAGAGACCCCATCCAGACCGATGGCCCAGTACGTCTTCTCGATCACGGGCGTGTAGCGAATGGTGCCTGTGAATCGTTGGCTGTTGTACCCGCCAAGCGTGAGTTCGCCCGCAATGTTGTCGCCCAGGTAGAAGGCAAAGACCGGCTCGTCCAACTGCCCCGAGTCCACGAGCCGCTTGAACGGCGTCGGGATCCTGTTGACAGCGATCGAGTCAAAGCCCAAGCCGAAGATGCCGTCAAAGTTGCTCTCGGTGTAGGACGCGCCGAGTCCGCTGACGTCGTTGACTTCGGCAAAGAGCTGGTTGGTCACCGTGAGCCCACCGAACGTGAGCGTATCCTGCGATACGTAGCCCGCGACGTCGCCACTGCCGTACTGGATCGCGAACTCGGTGCCGTTCTTCTTGTACGTGGACGACTGCTTGCTCTGGTAGTACTTGTGCGTGCCGATGCGGCGGTTCGGTACCCAGAGGTTGCTGGAACCCGTGTCGTAGATCACCGTGAGCTTTTGTGGCGGCGTGCCCAGCTCGATCTGGCCGTAGTACTGCGCATTCTCAAAGTTCTCGATCACGACCGTGCCTTTCGAGTTGACGGAGACACGTGGTGCCGACGGCGCGTCCGTGTACGCGCGGTCCTCGGGTTTGTTGATGGGGACCGTCACGACGGCGGCGTCGGTCTCACTGGCCGAGAAGACGGCGACTGCAAGGGCCACAGCGACCACGAACGACGGGAGACGCATCGGTTGATTGACAAAAAGACAGCGAATTGCAGACTGAGGTGGTGGTGGACGGTCGGCGCCTCCTCCATGCGAGCTCAAGACTTCTGTCAGTAGTGCTGGCCAAACGGAACGAGCGGAGGCTCAAGCCTCCAGTCACCGAACTAGATCTCTGGATACCGTAAGCTCGAGGGCGAGCTACGTAAGCTCGGCGTGGCGATGTCAGCCGGCATGTGGATGACTGAGTCATCCTTGAAGACGGAGCACGAGTCCGTATGTTCGGGTCGGTTCGATGGAGTTTCATGTCATGTACTGTCGTGTACTTGGCATGAGGCGGGCTCATTTTGGGGCTGTGTATCTGAGACCGTCAAAGCAGAAAGGTCCATCTGGTGGTGGGTGTTTTATGCAAGTCCGTCTGGCTTGCGTCTCAGATTTTCCTTCAAGCCGACCGTCTCTCTTGCGGTGGATCTCCTGGTCATGGCCGTTTGGCGCTCCATGGGTTTGACTGCGACTGAGTGAGCAGATGTAGAGGACGAGAACCTCAACAATCGCGCCACGTCGATCGGGTCTGTAAGAGCAGATGCAATCGCTGATATCTTTGCCATATACAAAAACCAAGTGAGACTGGTAGAGGCGTGGCTGTCCGCCAAATGGACCTGCCGAAGCTGAGACAAAAGCTCGATGACGGTGGACAGCTCCGCGAAAGGCCCCGAAAAAGGATTCTGCAGGAGCCGTCGAGTCTGAATTCTCCATGGCGTTCTCACCCACACCGTCCGAGTCTTTAGCAAACCCAGTGGATTGCCCCCGAGCTTCTGTGCCTGGTGCTCCTGGGAGCCACCCCCCTCATGAACATCAACACTGTAACAGACGTTGGTACTGCGTAGCTGTCTCCAATACTCTCTCCTCTCTTGGACGTGCGATGGAACTCCTATACGCTCGATAAAGCCACCAGTTCCAACGGATCACACTCAAACGATTGCAGTTGCATTGACTCCTCATACAGAGAGCTGCTGTGAGAGACTCTTGTCACGGCCCACTCACCATACGACGCCCTCACTTGGCCAGCGCAAAGCCCACACGCGCATTGCCGTTCGTGCCGTAGTCGTGGATCGTGTAGTACTTGCGCATGAACACGTCGCCGAGGATCCAAAGCGGACCGGCGGGCGCAGCGACGTCCAGCCCCTGGAACGCGAACAGGCACAGAATGCCGCTGTTGATGATGTACTCGCTCTTCTTGAGCGTGTAGTTCTGGCCGTTGATCTTGAACGTGATGTCCGGGCCGGTCGAGCTGCAGCTGATCGTGTATGCACCATTCAGCAGCGAGTTGGCGGTGGCGCCGGCGGCTTTGGCGAGCGTTTTGACCTGGTCCACGGGGCCTACGATGAGCGACGTACCCGAGTCCACGATCGCCTTGTTCACACTCGACAGCGTCGTGGCGCCGGCCGTGACCGAGTCCAGACCGATGGCCCAGTACGTCTTCTCGATCACGGGCGTGTACGTGATGCTGCCCGTGAAACGGTTCGTGTTGATACCGCCGAGCGTGAGCTCGCCGGCGGCGTTGTTGCCCAGGTAGAAGGCGAACACAGGGGCGTCCAGCTGACCCGAGTCCACGAGCCGCTTGAATGGCGTCGGGATCTTGTTGACAGCGATCGAGTCAAAGCCCAGGCCAAAGATGCCGTCGAACTTGCCCTGCGAATAGGCGGCGCCGAGACCGCTCGTCACGTTCACCTCGGCGAAGAGCTGGTTCGTGAGTGTAAGTCCCCCGAACGAGAGCGTGTCCTGCGACACAAAGCCCGAGACTGGTCCGCTGCCGTACTGGATGGCAAACGTCGTGCCATTGGCCTTGTACGTCGACGAGAGCTTGCTCTGGTAGAACTTGTGCGACCCGAACGCCTTGTTCGGTACCCACACGTTGCTCGAGCCCGTATCGTAGATCACCGACAGCGTCTGCGGCGGCGTGCCGAGCTGCACCTGACCGTAGTACTGCGCGTTCTGGAAGTTCTGGACCACGAGCGAGCCGACGGCGTTGATCGAGGCCGTGGGCTTGTCGAGCGCCTGGCTCTCGATTACGTTCGCGAGAGTGCGGTCGTCGAGCTTGTTGATTGGCACGCTCACGACGGCAGCATCGACGGACGAGGAGCAGAGAGCGGCAAGAACAATCACAGCGACGCCAAGCAAGCGCGAGGGACGAAACATTGGAGGCTAGCGATGATAATGATGAATTGGTCTTCAGTGCGAGGCAAGTTGTCGAATGATGTCGATGTCGAGGTGGTGACAAGGCAGTCGCAGTACGTTCCCCCAGGGGTGCTCGATCAGGAGGCTGGAGAGCAAAGGCATATACGTCAACGCCTGGTGGATATGTCATCGCTCACGCGAGCTCTCGTGTTTCCCGCAGTTTGAGAAGTTGGACAGGAGTGCTTCACTGACGTTCGCTGGATGCCATTGAGCACCACCTCAGTGAGGCAGGCGGCGATCGGGACGTGTTGAAGCGGGAGCATCCGTCTGAGTACGACTTCGATTCGATGTTTCCAGGAGGAGCAAGTTGCTCCTCAAACGAGTAGAACACACTACATCCAATACGAGGGTGGACGCGGCCATCATCATCACGCATCGGGAAGAAAGAAGGGGGGGGGGATTTCCCATCCTTCCAAGAGGATCTGATCCCCGTCATGAAGGTCACCGTCGATGCCGTCCACTCCGTTGTGGATGCCGTCGTCTTCCATACTGCTATAGCCTATTGAGAAAGTAATCCGAATATCTATCCAATCCAGAGAGAGCCTCGGAAGGCCTCACAAAGGCGGAAGACGGTCGCAACGTAGTCGACAGAGAGCAACCACGTACCTTGATTCAAGACTGCAAGACTGCGTACAGTGTCACAGCGGGCCTCGACGTTTGATGCGTGTGCAGCGTCTGAGGCGTTGGCCTCAGACAACGCACACGCATCAAATGTCCGGGTTCGCGGGAGGAAACCCCCGGGTGCAATGCGAGCGTTTCAGTGCACAAGCCCATGGCCACTGGTATCGTACTCATGGACTCACTCGATCCACGAGGCTTCCGTGCATGGCATGATGGAACGGACGCAAGCGCGCGTCTCAGGTCTGGTTGGACTGTGATTGCACTTTTTCGTAGTTTATAGATATCTGCAGTATACATATCAACAATTTGAAATTTTTCATGATCCGAAATACAATAAACCGTTCATGCCGACCAAGGCGGAAAAACTCACACGTCGCAGACAATTCTCCTGCACCCCACCACCCGTCCATGAGAGAAAATGGAGCCGGCACGGCGCCGTGTGGAGCTGCATTCGCACGACTTTGAGTGGGAGGAACTCGCGCGCGAGTGCGAACGCGACGGCGCGCTAGCAGCCGATCGATGTGGCGATCCAGAGGCCGCAGCAGACACCGACGAACTCAGCGACGTGGCCAAGACCAAGTGGGACGAGTTCCATCAGCGCAACCATGGTGCGTCTTCTCGAACCGGCCCTATATGCAACCAGTGACTGACGAATGCGCTGCCAGGCAAGGCGTACAAGCCACGCAACTACCTTACAAAGGAGTTTCCGGAGCTGCTCCGTGAGGTGCGTGATGGTCTTTCCCGACACGACCACGACGCTCGTCGTCTGATGGTGTCTCGTATAATACCTAGACGCCGATCCGCGTGCTCGAGGTCGGATGTGGCTACGGCAGTGCGATCTTCCCGATTCTCGACGAGTGTGCGAATGTGACGGCCGACGTCTGCGATTTCAGTGCGAGCGCGATCGATATTCTCAAGCAGAACCCGCAGTACGACGCCACGCGTTGCAATGCGTTCGTGTGCGACATCGCCCTCGACGATCTCGGGCTCGCGCCGCGCAGTGTCGATGTGGTACTCATGGTGTTTGTGCTGTCAGCACTTTCTCCGGCGGCGTTTGAAGAGACGCTACGGAAGATCGACCGCGTGCTCAAGCCCGGCGGCGTGGTGTGTCTCCGCGACTACGGTCTCTACGATCTGGCGATGCGCCGTAACGCCAAGCGGCTCGCACCGTCCTTGTACTATCGTAGTGATGGCACGTTGGCCTATTTCTTCTCGAAGGAGGACATTGAGCGGCTCTTCCACGAGCAGCTCAAGTACGATGTTGTTGAGAACGAGTACTGCACTGTCCGGCTCGTGAATCGCAAGAAGGGAGTCTCCATGGACCGCGTGTGGATCCACGCCAAGTGTACAAAGCCACTTGACTCCTAATGTCATACCGTACGGTACCACAATGGAATGCATTACTTTCTTTTCTGAACGCAACCGTTCCACCAGTTCGCTACGCCGACCTGTTGGATCGTGTCCATGTGTAGAACGTGCTTCAAGCCTCTTGGAGTTAGGCCGCGAGCGCAAAGCCCACGCGCGGCTTGCGCGAGTCGTTGCCCCAGTCAAAGACTGTGTAGTACTTGCGCATGAACACGTCGCCGAGGATCCACAACGGACCAGCCGGCGCCGGGATGTCGATGCCCATGAACGCAAACAGGCAGATCGGGCCGCTCTTGATCACGTACTCGTCCCGCGTGAGCGTGTAGCTCTTGCCGTTGATCACAAACGAAATGTCGGGTGCCGCGGCCTCACAGCTGATCAAGTACTCGCCCATGATGAACTTGTGGGCACCGACAGCAGCAGCCAGCGTCGCGACCTGGTCCTTTGGCCCTGCGATCAGCGAGGTACCCGAGTCCACGATCGCCTTGTGGACGGTCGTGAGCTTCTGGTCGCCCGACTCAATCGCATCCAACGCGATCGACCAGTACGTCTGACTCGTCACGTCCACGTACTCGAGGTCGCCCGTGAAGTGGCTCTTGTCAATGCCACCGAACGTGAGCTCACCGTCCTTCTGGTTGCCCAGGTAGAACGCAAAGACCGGTTCGTCGAGCGAGCCCTGATCGATGAGCGAGTGGAACGGCGTCTTCAAGTGGTTCACACTGATCGTGTCGAACGCCAGCCCAAAGATGCCGTCAAACTTGCCCAAGTAGTACGCCGGGCCGAGTCCCTTGGTGACATTCACCTCCGCAAAGAACTGGTCCTTGATGGACAGCGAGCTGAGCTGCACGACATCCTGCGACAAAAAGCCCGAGACGGGTCCGCTGCCGTACATGATGTTGAACTCGGTGCCGTTGGCCTTGTACGACGTCGACTTGGCGTGGTCGTAGACGTGGTGGCCGCCAAACTTGCGGTTGGGAACCCACAGGTTGCTCGAGCCCGTGTCGAAAATCACCGTGAAGGTCTGCCCGGGCGTACCGAGCTCGATCTCGCCGTAATACTGCGCGTTTTGGAAGTCGCGGATCACGACATTCGCGTGGTCCTGCAGCGTCGGTGCGTCCGCGTGGAACGGGGTCGGGAACGCGGGCGTCCACACGTCCGGGCGTTCACGCGCGTGGATATTGGTGAGCAGCGAAGCCACGAACTCGTCGTCGCCACGCTTCTTCACGGGCACGCGCAGCACGCGCGCGTCGGCGGAAAGCGCGAGCGCACACAGCGCCGAGAGAAACACGAGCGGCCGGATCATCGAGGCGAGGGGGGAGGGATTCTTCGCGTGTGAGCTTTGCGAGGAGATCACTGGGACGAAACGGGCTTGTATTGTGGTGGATATGGTGGCAACCGCCAATCAGCGTTCGTGATAGGCCTCACACACTTCAACTAGAAGTCAGAGAGAAGAACCGAGAAGGACTCATCAAAATCGAACGAGAGAGAGAGGGAAGGGAGGAGTCGGTGGTGTGTATAGTGTCAAATTGTGAGCTACTGACTGTAGCCACCATCCCAACGATCAGTGGCATGGCAACCAACATGCAACGCTAACCTACTGCGCCACTCTCCAAGCGGGCGGCGAAAGAAAAAAAAAAACTAAACTCACCACATACAGTCGAATGGTCGGTTTGTCTCTTCGCAGATCGAGGCGCTCACTCGAATTTCCGGAGCGCGATTACGGCGGCGTCGAGTATCTTGATCTTGGCGTTGAGGGCGACACGCTTGGTCGGGGCCTCAGACGGCTCCTGGAGAAGCTGCGTGAGCTTGTCATCGGACAAAGCAAGCAAGTCCTCTTGCAGGCGCGCGCGGAAACCACGCACTAGCGTATCTTGTGCCCAATTGCACACCTTGGTCGAGAACTTGGAGCTCTTCATAGCGAAAAGCGCACGCAGACCGCCATCGACATGAGCCGCTTCAACAAGCTCCTCGAGCGCAGTCAACAGATCACGATTAGTGCTGTATGCCCCACACTTCTGGTGGGCAAGTAACAGCAGGTTGACGCAACAAAGTCGGCGGAGCATTTGGGCGTAGGTAGCCTGTGGGCATGGCTGACGTTCTGTATCAAGAAGACCGTCTGCTGCCGACTGTGCTGAGGTTCGGAGATCTTCCATGATCGCCGTGACGCGCTCCTCAATGTGAGGATGTAGGAGGGGTAAATACGACGAAGCGAGGTTGGCACGCGATGCGATCTTCTGGATGGAATCGCAATACTGCTCGAGCAGAGTCGACATTGGCGTAGCGACCACGTCGGCCCACTGGCTGGACAGCTTTTGCAACGCGTCGTACGATGGAAGACGCGCATCATCCCCAGGGTTCGCGGCGATGAACCGACTAAAATTGCCGACTACGCGCGCTGACACCAAGCTCCCATGGGTCAATCGTAGGAGCATGTCGGACAGCGAGAGAACCGGCATGGCAGGATCCTCGACCGTACTGTCCTCATCGCTGACGATCAGATCATGTTCAACAAGGGCAGGAAGCGCATTCACTGCGGCTTCAACACGGTTGACAAACTCGACGTCGCACTCGTAGAGGTGGCCATTCGTCGTGGCGGAGTCGGAAGCCGAGATGAACAAGTCACCCACACCCTTGTCGAGTTCGGAGAGCAGACTGTCCACAAGATGGACGAGGCAGTGGCGGCGTTCCTTTCGCGTACCCATGGGAGGTCCCAGCTCTGCCAGATCCCGCTTTGCTCGAGCCGCGGCGTTGGCGATCGTGCTGGCAGCGGCAGCCCGCGTCGTGATCTTGGGTGCCGTGGGTACATGGTCAACTTGGTGTGTGATGACGTAGTTGGGAAACGTGGGACCGGAGAGCTCCACGATGAGCTCATCGGAATGCGTCACGGCGGATGCCGAAAGCGCCTGCACCACGACCGGCAGATCGGCGACGACACCCAAGGACATCGTGTCGGAACGCCAACCCACTGAGGTTTGCACCCACGCGGCACCGGAGAAGCACGGACCGCAACTCAGAAGCACACGGACGACAGCTCGCATTGGCCACACACTTGACCGAGGAAACGAACCACCGGTGAGCGTCGCAAGCAGCGATTCGAACAACTCGAAATTGTTGCGGACGAGAATCTGCGGCAGGTGGAAGTAGATGCCGACACCGAGCTTGAACAAGCGCACGCTGAAGGCATGGGATGCGTCGGCTGGGGAGTTGCAGACGATGGACGCACTGGGCTCGTTGCCTGCGACGAGCACGCGGGGGACTCCATCTCGTCGGTCTTGTCCATGCTCGTGGTCCGTGATCGAGAAGAAGGCTTGGCTTGAGGCCGTGAAATGCCGAATGAGGCAGCCCATTGCCACCACACCAACGCCAACGGTCTCGCGGCACGTGGGGCTCCGGGAACTGCGCACGCATCCTGCTGGCGACCCCGAGCGCCTGTGCCCTCGATGCTGCATCTGGATGGGTTGCAAAACCGAAGGGGTGGTGAGGGACGTGTCGGCATCATCTTCTTTCTGTTTTACGAGATGGAGGAGAATATCCCGCGCCATCGTCGCATCGTCCTGATGAGATGAGCATCGCAGCGGACGGGGATTGAGCCACCACAGAGAAGGCAGAGGATCGACCGCCAAGGATTGCAGTCAGACGCCTGGTGTGTCGCCGAGGCCACGGATCGTGCGGGTCACGCTCCGCCTTTTGCGAAGATCGCTCAATTTCTTCCGAGTGAAGGTCGTTGCCATTTCGTCAAAACCATCACTCGTTGTTGAAGACAGATCCGAAAGGATGGATCCTGTCATGGATTCCAGACGATCCCCGGGCACCGCGTTCGTTTTCTAATGGTAGTTTTGGTGCAACGACGCCTCTTTATCTCCGAATGGCGTCTACGTATCGCACAAACGGTTGTGGTCGTTGGCTAGTCGATCCCACGAACACGATGTGCCTGTCCCACCGACCAGGTTCAGGCCATCCAGGACGTTCTTCACGCCGATACAGCGGAACAGTATGGCGACGGTTTCCGTCCGCTGGCAGTGTGACGATTCGCCAAATCCATTACGACCATGCGAGAATCATAGTTTTCAAGATCTGCCCGATGCAGATGCATTTACAAGCTTCCCTTCCTCCGCAACATGAGTCGTAGCTAGATGACCACGACTGCCTTCTCGACTGGATGGGATCGCCTCCAATTACGCTTGGATGTAGACACGCTCCAGCGGACGTGTGCATCGCACGCGAGACGACAGACCCATGCAGTTCGAATCACCCGTATCCATGGACCACTCCATCACGGGTTGCTCGTCATCGATTAGCTCGGGTGCCTGTCCAGCCGCGGCATTCGATACCTGCGTCGGCTGGAGAACTCCACGCCACAGACGACAGCCATCGACCGTGCCGTTGAAGCCGTACCATCCACAAAAATCCTGAGTAGGCTGACCTTGAGATCCGCCGCTGATGCAGCCGCTGCCCAACTGGCCGTAGTACAGGCTTCGCGACTCGTGGTGAAGATCCGCCGTGGATTGGTGGATGGCCACTCCGTCGAGATAGACGAGCTGGGTCGGCAACGCGTCGGCCACGTCCGATCGATCAAACGTGAGTGCGAGGTGATACCATCGTCGCGGCTTCAAGTTCGACGCGACAATGGTCTTCTCGTCTGTCACACTGCAGTAGAGTTTGCCGCTCGGGTCCACATGAATGAACTGCTGGTGATTGTTCGCCCACGAGGAGTGCCCCCAATAGACCGACTGCGCGCCGAGAATGACACCTCCGGCGTAGACCGTAGGTCCCGCGTGCGCGTCGACGGGGAGCATCGCAAACCAGAGATCAATCGAGAAGGAATCGCTCCCCCAGTAGTCGGGCATACCTGTGCTCCACAGCGCAATCGCCCCTCCGCGTTCCTTGCGAGTCGCCTTGTTGATCTCACGTCCAGCAAACTGTACGGACGTGTCCGTCACATAGCGATGCTTGGCACTCTTTCTCCGGCCATCTCGAGCCACGCGAAAGCATAGACGGCGTTCCCATTCGTGGGCGTTGGGCGCGAGCAGCTCCGTGAGGAGCCGCTGTGTGACGTGTGAGAATCGCAGCAGATCCAAGCCATGGAGGAAGCTGGCGAGTAACTCAACGACGTCGGTCGGCAGCGCGTCGACGCGGAAGACGAAATCGGCCATGGTGGCGGTCGGCCAGAAGCGAGCCTGGGAGGCGAAGGATCTATGGCCCATAGATCTCATAGACTATGGCCCATAGTCTTTGGGTTGATCATAGGGTCTTCTAAATGAGGCAGAACAGAATGATGATCGATGGGGTTAATTCCAATCACTAAGAAGAAACGGAGTCAGTTGAAGTGAAACCTGCCGACCATGGACGGGAGCGACGTCGCCGCGACCGTGCGGCGGAAGACACTGGCGGATACTGTACGTGTAGACGGGGCAGCCGACGATGGCGACGCGCCCGTGCAGGCGGTGGTGTCCGAGTCGCTCACTGTCGGTTCGTGGATCCATGCGAACTGCTTGGTGGTGATGAGGATCTGCTCGTGGTCTGACCCTGTGGCTGTGGACTTGCGCAGTGGAGAACGCGCGCGCTCTGCATGCGGAAATCTTCGAAGCGTACCCAGAGACGGAGGCCAAGCGCGTGTCGCGGCTCGAGCGAGAAGCCAAAGAGCTCGCGAACCGATCGCTCGTGTACGGCGAGATCCCGTTCGACACGGTCGAGCAGATCTTTCAATTGGTGCGTGTGGAAGAGCATGCACTCGTCGGCTGTAGTGGCACCAATGTCAACGCACTGGCTTATATCTGTAGATGCGAACGCAGTACGGCGTGCTACTGGACAAGGGCGGCAACTTTTACGACATTGGCTCGGGATGTGGCAAAGTCGTACGTGTTCGCATGGATGATCTACTCTCCTCCGTTGGTTTCTCACACAGAAGAGAATGAAATCACCAGGTGCTTGCTGCAGCGCTGCTTCACGACTTTTCCAAGTGCTGTGGTGTCGAAGTACTCGACGGACTCCACGCGATGGCGCTCAAAGTGCTGGACCACTGGCGCTACAAGACACTCGACTCGCTGCCCGCCATCAAGGCTGACATGGACGTCGGCTTCGCCAAGGGCGACGCCACGAAGATGCCCGAGCTCTGGCGCGATGCGACGCTGATCTTTTGCAATGCGACATGCTTTAGTGACAGTGTGCGTGGTCCTTCTGGCCCAGAATCTGGGTGTACGTAGTACGATTGACTGATGATGATACTGATACTGCTCTATATTCTCACACAGCTCATCCAGGCGATTTCCACCGCCGCAGACCAGGTCACCGACGGTGCCTACTTTGTCGCCGTCACCAAGCCGCTCGTGTCCAAGCGCTGGAAGACCGTACTGGAGCAAAAGTTTCCCATGAGCTGGGGCAACGCGACCGTCATCATCCAGAAAAAGGCGTTTTAAGGCTGCTTCGATTATTCCTCTTGCCCATATAGTAAACCCGACTATATAGGTCCTTCTTTTGCGGGCCATGTCTTAGGAAAAGAACGCGCATCAATGCGTCGAGAAGCCCATGCCGATCCGTGAGCGCGTCTGCTGGCGGATGCTCTGCGAGAGGCGCTGCTCGTCCAACTGCGACTGGCTCATCCCAAGACCCTGGCTCAGCGCACTTGCTCCACTCTCCTGCTGCTGCTGCTTCTCCTGTAGGTACGTCTCGTACTCCTCGGCCACATCGGCGCGGTCCTCTACGCGCGTCGGCTTGCGACGCAGCATGCTCCACCAGACTGGGTCGAAAATGGAACTATCAATTACAATATACCCTCTCAAATCCAATAAGTAACCCGGGCCGTAACCAATCTGATGGATTCTGATAGTGTGGTCCACATACAATTACGACTCTATTGCGTGTCATCCAAACCTTAGTCCCACTAGGTTTGAGCGTTCAATCCCATCCGGCAACCGACCAGCTCGTTCTCTCCATCACGCGGAAGAGGTCCCGCCCGCGGCCACGGCGCTGTGTTGCGGGCGGCGTCACGCCTCCAGATCTTCTCCTACGCGTCCCCCAGCCACTCCATCGGAACCGCCGTCGCTTCTGCTTTCTGTTCGTGTCGCTCCTGTGCTGATTCGTCGCGCCGTCGTGTTATCATCCACACATCAAAATGGCGTCTTTTGTCATGTCGCGCGTGTGGCTTCTCGTCGCCGTTGTCACGCTACTTTCACCAAGCGTTCGCGGGACCATGCACGCGTCCGAGCGACGTCATCTGCGCGACCAGGCACGGGCCATGTTCTACCACGGCTACCACAGCTACATGGACCACGCGTTCCCGTGGGACGAGCTCAAGCCGCTCTCGTGTGAGGGCCGTCGATGGGACCAGCGCGAGCGTGGTGACCTGGACGACGTGCTCGGCGGGTACGCGCTGACGCTCGTCGACTCGCTTGACATGCTCGCGGTCCTCGGCGACCGCGACGAGTTCCTGCGCGCCGTGCGGCTCGTCGTCGACACGGTCTCGTTCGACCGCGACGCGACGGTCTCGGTCTTCGAGTCGACGATCCGTGTGATCGGCGGACTCATCTCGGCACATCTCATCGCGTCGCCCTCGCATCTCGGTGTGCTCACGGCGGACGAGTACAATGGTGAGCTGCTCGATCTCGCCGTGGATTTAGGGCAGCGGCTCCTTCCAGCCTTTGACACGCCGACGCGGATCCCCGTGCATCGCGTGAACTTGCGTCACGGCATGTTGAAGAATGCGCCGGCCATCACATGTCCCGCGGCTGCTGGCTCGTTGCTCGTCGAGTTCGCGTACCTCTCGAGGCTTTCCGGACTCGCTGGGTTCGAAGAGAAGGCCCGTGATGCGGTCGTGGCGTTGTGGCTGCGAAGATCGGACCTCAACTTGCTCGGCAGCTCGATCGACGTGTTCTCGGGCGAGTGGCTGAGCTCCCATGTGGGCATCGGTGCCGGACTCGACTCGTTCTTCGAGTATCTGCTCAAGTACCATCTCGTGAGTGGCAACACGATGTGGCTCGACATGTTCAATATGAGCTACAGCGCCGTGGAGACGCACATGAACCACAATGACTTTCATCTCGAAGTGGATATGCACCAAGGCCGCGAGGCCGTCCGCTACCAGCGCGTGTCAGCTCTTCAGGCGTTCTGGCCGGGACTTCAAGTACTGGCAGGAGACGTGTCGAGTGCGATGCGCAGCCACGACAGGCTCTTCTTACTGTGGAATAAGTTCGGCGCGATGCCCGAGCTCTTTGATCTTGCTGGCGAAGGAGGTGTGATCAGCTGGGCCCGCACATCGCCGCTGCGGCCCGAGCTGATTGAGAGCACGTACCATCTGTACCAAGCCACACGCGACGACAAGTACCTCAAGATCGGTCGTAAGCTACTCGAGGATATCGAGCGCGTCTCGCGTGTGGAGTGTGGGTACGCAGCAGTGGGGAACATCCACACGCTCGCTGTCGAGGACCGCATGGACAGCTACTTCTTGTCAGAGACCGTCAAGTACCTGTACCTTTTGTTCAGTGACGACCCGGATGTCATCGTACCACCGATGGCGTTTCCTGGCAATAGCAGCAGCAACTCGTCCACTGCCCAGCCACTCGTTGGAGAATCCATGGGCAGCGACGATTCGCTGAATGCTAGTACTGTGTCGTCCTCGACCCGATTCTCGCGGGCGCTGAAGTCATCGGAGGTCGTGTTCAGCACGGAGGGGCACGTGCTCCATGTCGATGGGTCGATTTTCGAACGCAACATACCACGTCCCAAGAAATCTGCGTCGTCGTCGTCCGATCATTCAGGATTCTGGTGTGAGAACGGCAATGCACTTATCCACAACGAAAAGCAACGGCAGAAACAGTCCAACGCGGCAACAACGTCGAAGTCAGTATCCGCAAAGACGTCGCTGACCTTTGTGCCCATTGGTGTCTCTGTGCGTGTCGGCGACGTTCATGTGACCACCGCAGTAGCTGCTCCCGCGACCTTCGGGAAACAACTTGGACGTTTCGGTCATGTCGAAGCTCCGCTCCTCCTATTCTCCAAGCTTATTGGTGATGCGTGCGAACCGTTCACGAAAGAGCTCGAGCACGAGGTTGCTGGTCGAATCGTGATGGTGTCACGGGGACATTGTTCCTTCGCTGAGAAGGCGCTCCATGTGCAGAAAGCGGGCGGTCGTGGTGTGATTATTATCGACAAGAAGCGCACCGGCAGGGCGACAGCAGACGCAGAACCTCCACGATACGTTATCACTGACGACAGCGGTATCGGCTCTCGCGTGCAAATCCCACTGGTACTCATGTCACGGCCTGTGGCGATGGAGCTGCATCATGCGGTGCGGCTGAAGATGGAGCTCATGGACAGTGTCGATTATGCGGACGACTCAACTACCGGCGGACCAAACTCGAACGTGACGGCCGATGAGTCGGTAGAGGTGGTGGCATCGCTGTCGGCGTGGCTGTATTAACCTCTGTTATGGTCACGGACGAGCATGCCATACCAGTTTTGTGAGGATGATGGAAAGAAGCACACATGTGTACAAGAAGAATAGCCTGACGCGAAAGGTTTTGGGGGTTGTGAAAAAGCGAGATGGAAATGTATAGCAAATGCCATGGGTGGAATATAAAGATAGGTGCAGAATCCTACGCCATCATCCAGCCTCTCTCCCGATCAGATATCCTCGTCAAATACCGTGAGATCAACGCGCACTTGGTTACCCTTGGAAAGCGCGGCATCGTCATCGTCGGCGATGAGATTTACGATCTTGTCCACAACGAACTGAGTACGCTGCTTCTGGAGAACAACCTCACTCGGCTCGTCGTCCACCAGCATCTGAAGCAAGTACTTAGCAGCAACAAGCAGATGCTCCACACCCACAAAAAGCCACATTCGCTCATATGGGGTGAAGTTCTCGGTCACTCGAACAGACGTGAAGCACACGAGTGCCACATTTGTCATCACAGAGATCGTGCTCATCAGCTCGATAATCGTACCCCACGTGCCAATATCCTGGGCTCCACGTGGGTCGGGGCGACGCGTCGCGTTCACGAGCTTGTACGCATCGATACGGATCTCGAAGTAGTTGTTGAGCAACGCAAGTGCGGGTGCGAGGGGGAAGCTCACGACAAACAACGTGACGTAGCCGAACTGAATAATCATTTCGTTGTAGTCGTCGAACGTGCCCTTCTGGTCGTACACATCGAGGCTCATCTGACGCTCGATCTCCGACCGCTCGCGACGCACAGGGTTCTTGAGGAGTTCTTTAGTGTCGAGCTTGGATCCGTCGCCACCAAATTTCTTCTTTAGCCACGGCAATCCGACCTCGAAGAAGTTACCGGACGTGATTCGCAGCACGAAGATGATACCAAGGCCCATCATCAGCTCGTCCATACATCCATTCTGATAGCCTCCCTTGCACGAACCGGGGCCCTCGAATAAGTGGTACGTCTTCATGAAAGCGACATAAAACAAACTTGCGTACGAGTTCACGAACTGGAACAAGAACGTTTTCGCGATCAGGTGGTCTTCGTACTCGGTGTCGGTGCGATGATTCTCGTAGTTGTTGAGTCGCACAGCGACACTGCTGTAGAGGTTGTTCATCACCATAATCTGAATCGCGTTCACAGTGGACGCTGCGGGACCTCCGAGCGATACCTTGTCATTCACCATGAAGAACTCGTGCCAAGGACCGCTAGTTGCAGCCCAGCGGAAGGCGAAGATAGAAGCGACGACCGCAATGACCATGATGATAAGCACGAAGATGAAGAAAATCGATCCCATGATGCGGCGAAAACGCATCTGCGGACTGAAGTATCTAATCCTCGAGCCATCAATGGGCGAAATGATCTCTTCACCTTGAAATTCTGGGCGCTCAACCTCTTCGTCCTCGAAGTTCGCCATACCCCACTCGAGCGCAAGCACTGAGTTGTAGCGTTTCCAGTACTCGTAGTAGATGGTCGACCAAACAGCCATGAAAAGACCAAAGTAGGGCACGAGAGACGCGTCGGCCGTGCCCTGCATAACCACATCAATGAACAGCAGCGAACCGACCAGTGATGGCGCGATAAGCCACGTCGTATAGTGGCCAAGCCATGCAAAGTAGAGACCGACTTTCTCACCAAAGTAGTCCTTGATATCCGACAACGGCTGACGCCATGGCGGAAGTGACCACGGCATCCACTTGTCTCGCACTGCAAAAAGTTCCTCCGGTTCATGCACTGGGAACGCAGCCACGATACACTCATCCTTGAGTAGCTTGTCGACGTTGAGCGCGCAGCCCCCATCGCTCAAGTGCGACTTGATAATGTTGAGCAGTAGCTTGATGCGATCTGTACCACGGAACGGGCTCTTCTTGTGACCGTGCTTTTTGTACGCTGGCTGCAGACGTGGCTCGACGTCGTACTTCGCAAAGAGGTTCTGAAATGGGTCGCGCTTGGAAATACGCTCGTCATGCTGGATGTTGATCGGCGCGATATTCTGTTCCGGGTATCCAGCCTCGGCGATCTTACGAATCTCCACGGGATCGAACTCGATGCGGTGGTCAATACGATCCGCCTCCTTGCCGATCCGCTCAAGTGAAGCGCGCAGCTTGCAAAACACGTGTTCACGGTCCACCGAGTAAAACATCTTGGTCTCGATACCTCCGCGCGCGAGCTTCTGGAGAATGTTACGCATCGAGAACTCCTTCTGCACGTCCGTGAGCTTAACTGACTCGTCATGGACCTTGAACACGAATACGTAGTCGTACGAGTAGCCGTTGGTCCGTTCGAACTCGCCGTCCAGCTGGATACGCACATCCTGCGCCTGCGCCGTCGCGTTGAGTGACGAGCCGCGGCGCGACACGGCCGTTTTGAGCGCCGCGAGACGCGCGCCCGGGGCTCCGCTCATGCTGTCGCAGTCGTTCCTTCGGTCTCCGGAGAAAATGCACAAGTGGCGTCCGAGGCGGTGGATGCAGTTCGGTCCTGGCGCACAGCGAGGGGCTCTTGGAAGCTTTTTCTGGAGAATGAAGGAAACGACCGTGTGTGAGTGGCGACCTTGGGTTCGTTTTGAGTGCTTGGCAACGGACCAGGCGTCCGCTTGCCCTAACCACTGATTTATTCTTGGGCCCGAAAACACGCCATCGTGTGGCCCGTCCCATACAAACTTCCCATCAATCACCAATCCCTGCCGCGAGATATGGGCGGATCCTGATATGGGGCCAGTCGAGTGATGGATTTCGAGGAGTGTAGGTGTAGGTTAGGCGGACGGGGTCAGATTGGGTTTGGCTTCATGCCTCCAGAGCTATTCCTGCTTGCAAACGATCTTCACGTCGCGACCAGCATTCACAGAGTAGAGAGTGACTTGCAATGGCTACGACAATCGAGTGGTGTGAAATCAGTGCGATACGGACGTATCTACGTCGTATCTAAAACCTCATCGCATCGATTGACCTTGTCGGTGGATTGTGGTGTAGCTTGGTTTGTGTTGACGAGTGATGCCGAGAACACGAGCGCAACGAATGCCCTAGATTGCAACAGATGCATAAGATCGATCATGACCATTTGCCGCGTGAAGGTGACGTGAATATTTACCGTTGCGGACTGGTTGAACCAAGCTGAGAGCGAAGTAGCATGCTCAAGAAACTGAGCATCCCGATACGTGTCAGTATGGGACGCATCGGAGCCTTCAACGGTGTTACCACGAAGAACGGCATTCGCATACCTCACACACGCAGATTTTGCAACACGACAGAAGACCTCGTGAATTGATGCCATGATTGCCCGCAGTGTCAGTGGTCTCTTGGCTTGGACTTCATCCACACGTGATTTCTTGTTCTGTGGCATTCTATCGACCTGAAGCTGACGTTTGTGCTGACAGTGGCCGTACATAGCAGTCAGTGATAACCAGCTATTCAGAGATGAACAAGAGACGAACGTTGCCACCTGCGCAATTGGCTTGTCTGACTGAACGCTCGCCTCAAAATATTGGCTGTGTGAAGGCTCATTCGAATCATCGATACTCGTGAAGTTTAAGAGTTGACATCCAACGGGTCGAACGGGATCATTTATCGGCATATTTGCCAATTGATCAGGCTGTAGGGTGAGGCATTCGCCCAACTTCGTTCGTAGTTGTACCAGGTTCACTGCCGGGTCGATAATACTCATAGACAGGTTCTTCCACTGCTTGGGATCACTCAATAGTGGCGGTGTATCGCGTCTGCTGCCTATTGTCTTTTTCGAACTCAATGAGCTGACACTTTGTCGTGACGCTCGAACCTACAAGAACGTGATAAGATTGTCGTAACGAAACCAATCGAGAGAAGCTGTCAGGAATATCTCACTGGCAATCGGCGAGATCTAATCAATCAGACACATTAGAATAGGGCAAATTCGTGAAGTCTTGGGAGCCTCCCAACTTACTCGTCGCACTCGGTTCTGATCTCTGCAGCTTGTTTGTGCAGCGCACGTCGACTCTCTCGAATGGATGCTATGCAGCAGATCGATTCCGCGCGCACACCACTGCTAGCTCCAAGGTCGTTCTCCGCTTGAACGGGAAGATCCTCATCGTACAGTGTGTTGTTTGCTCGTCCACTGCTCTCCATCCGAGTTTCATTATCGAGCATTGTTGCATCTTCTTCGATATACTGCACTTCTGCCGCAATCTGTGTAAGGGAGTTTCCATCGAGCTCTTCATCGTTATCGCCAGTCTCATTGCTTTGGGAGTCGCCATCAATCTGTGATTCGTCTTGTTGAATAAAATCCTCCAAGAAGAACGGCTTGATAGACTTCTTGCATTCTTCCACTAGACGGATCGTGACGGATTCAGTGCTACCAGCAACGCGCAATATAAACCTGATGTTCTTACTTACAGAAGCGAGCTGTTTCGGCATCGGGGGGCGTCTGAGCCATGTTGCTTTCTGATGCGAGCAAAAGCCGTGGGCCTAAGGAGAGGAGTTGCTGCTCGCGGATAGCCTGATATTCTTCGTCGACTATTGCTTTCATCCTCTCCAGTTTTTCATCAGCACCAACTATATCATGGGTTTTGCAAGAACATTGTTGAGTGGTCCACGTCTTCTGAAGTTCGTGGTCTGTGAGCTCGCCACTACACCACGTTCAAATATGCTCATCAATCCCTTCATGGTGACTCTCTACGACATCCAAGACACGAACTTTTCGTAGAGCGCTGCTCTCTCGAGAAGTTTCTCCAAATCTGCGATGCACTCGGTGCTTGACTCAATCTTGTGGGCCTCCACCTCCTGAGTCTCACATCTCGTTCCTGTTTCATGGCCCACCGCAACGAATACATCGTGACAAACGATATAACCACTAACAGGTAAGCGTAGTCCAAAACCGTACTCTTTGAGGCCTCTCTCTTCGGTTCGAGCGCACGTGTATCGAGAACCTGTATCCATAATTACAACTACGTCTGCACGAATGCCGGGCACAATCACACCGTCTGAGAAGCTCTTACCGCTGAGCTTTCTTCGACAAGACATTGCATCTGGCGGCGCAAAATCTCTGGATAATTCCAAAAGCTGCCGTGAGGGATTCAGTGATGCATTGCGGAAGTGGCAGATGATTAGCATCCTGTACCAAGTCGCAAGTGCACTTGTTGGGATCTAGCCGAGATTTCTATGCGCGACATAAGAACGACGTGAGATCATTATACACCTGCCTTTCGTATCGCTGTTGACGTACCGCGTTGCAGTGAAGCAGGATCTTCCTCCGCATCCATGTCCTCTTCACACTGCATGTCGACGTCCTCATCATCCCGGTGGTGCACCTCGCGTTGCCGTTCATTTTTCGCCAAGAACGCGTCAAACGGTGCGGCCACAAGCGCCACGTAAGCGTCTCGGAAGGGGTTCTTGACGTGTCGCTTCTTCTCCACGTCTTCCTCAACGTCCACGAGCCAATCCACGCCCTCCAGCGCCGCCGCGCGCTCGCTTGTTTCCCTTCGCGGCCCCATCTTCGACTTGCCCGCACTGCAACTGGAAGGGAAAGGATGGCTACACACACTCTGCCTATCCCTGTTATTTCGTATACCCTGTGATGTACGAGGTCAATAATTTTGCTGTACAGAATTGATTGACCTCTTCAATAGTATATCCGCGATTAAATGATTCAAGAGGGTGGTAAACCCTCGTGATTGCTGTGTTTTTCCGACATTTGACCGCAATCCTCGCTTTCATTGGCTGCAAACACCCACTTTTATCCAATCTGCGCGATCCAAACTGTGGTCACGTGTTTCCCTCCCAGGCTCTGTTTCCCGTTCATGGACTCCCCCGGAAGACGAGCGAGCGACATGGCGGGCGCGACGGGCGGCGGCGTGAGCGGCGGCCGCAGCGTGCGGTACCTCACGCGCGACGAGGGAGAGCTGCCCACGTTCCAGCGCAAGGCCTCCCACTCGCGCGGCGGCTCCATGTCCATCGAGAGCGGCGCCGACGAGAGTGAGCTCTACACGGACGCCGAAGAGCGCAAGATTCACTCGCGCCCGGGCGCCACGGCGATGGCATGTTTTCCAGCACGCAGCGCCTCGGCGTACGCACCTTTTACGACGCGGTGGCGGATCTGGCGCACCGGGTGGTCCTGGGGCTCGCGGCGGCTTTTTGCGTTCCTGATCTTCGCGGCGTTTGTACTCGGGTACTACTTTCAAGTACTCGTGTTCTTTTTCCACGTACGATTGGGGTACACGGCCGAGATTTTACCGACAAGGGAGGCGTCGCTCACGGCCAAGCTCACCAAGGCGCTGATCCACCACACCAAACGCGTGATTTTCGTGTGTCGCAAGACCAACTGGGACTTTATCGGCTTTATCGCGAGTCCGCACACGGTGCTTTTTGCCCATGACGACGTGGAGATCCCCGACGCGCTCGACGAGACGCTCTCGGTCGTTCGCCACACGGGTGTGGACAGCTACTTGAATCTCCACAACAAGACCATCACGATCATGAGCCACGTCCATCGCTCGGGCCAGCATTTTCATTTCTTCAAGCAAGACGACGAAGCGATTGTCTACTGGCCCCACTATTACCAGTGCATGAAGCAGTGCAAGAACCTTGGCTCATGCTACGCCGGCGACATGCATGTCAACATTGGCGACGCGACCAATTCGAACTCGTATGTGTTTGCGACTGGAGGATCCTACTTTGTGGGCAATGAGCTGCTCAAGTGCATACTCGCCAAGCCCGTGTACGTGCGCCTCGATGGACTCGACTTTGGCGAGGACAAGACCATTGGTAAGATGATCCAGTACAACAATTGCCCCGTCCAGTACGTGAGCTGCAAGTGGTTCAACAACAAGGAAATCTATAGCCCCCATGCGATGGTCAAGATGACCAAGCGCGCTACTGAGCGGTTCATCCACGAAGACACGGTGTTGCTGAGCCAGGAGGAACAAGCGGAGCTTGCGCACCAACAGAATGCGGACGCTGAGGCCGAGGCCGAGGCTGACGGCGCGCGCAACGAGCACCGAATGCGGAAGGCGTGAGCTCTTGCTTTGTCGTATAGATATATCTCTTGTAGGGAGGCTATGGCCCAAATTCTCTCCTTTAATAGACTGCATGTTTGCTGTGCATTCAAGTTAAGCTCATGCGCGTGGACACGCATTGGTCTATGCACGTGCACTGCATCGAAGTCCAAAATCGACGATGTTCAAGATACAACGGTTGGAGCAAGCCAGACGTTACGCAGTATCACACGATGCTAAAAGTGGCATCACCCGACAAGCTCGGACGACACGGTCACGCACTCGCCCCGGCTCGCGAAACGACACGGCTACTGTTCAAGGCTTGTGTACAAACGAGCGCGGCTGGTCGCACGCGCCGTGGTAGCCGGGTGGAGTTGGTGCGGTGTTGTCTGAACACGCTGGTGGAAACAAACCCACGACTTCGCCTCACGACTCAGCAGCTACCGACAGCGATACAATGGGCTGCGGGGCGTCTCTACTCAATCGCTCGGGCGAAAACGGCGGCAACGAGGCAAAGGTCGCGCCACTCAATGGCGCTGCTTCTACTGTTGGCAACGGCAAGGCCACAGCACGGTCTCCGCTCACCAAGGACCAGATCAACAGCCGCATCGTGTGCTCACCGAAAGTTGTGAGCACGAAGATTACCGATCGCCTGACCATCCAGTATGCATTTGTGTCACAACGAGGGTACTACCCGGACGCACTGGACAAGCCCAACCAGGACACGTACACTGTGATCCCGTCGTTCAATGGCGATGACTCGAAAATGTACTTTGGCGTCTTCGATGGCCACGGCACTACGGGCGATTTGTGTTCCATGTTCGCGAAGAAAGAGTGTCCCGAGCGGCTGGTGAAAATCCTCGACAAGAAGTACTGCTCGTTCCTGGAGGCTTACTCCAAGTCGTTTGAGGACACCAACGCCAAACTTCATGCGTCCCGCGTCGACGATTCGCTCAGTGGCACAACGGCGATCTGTATGTTCCTTGACGGCGAAACGATCCACGTGGCCAACGTCGGCGACTCGCGAGCTGTAATCGCGACCATGAGCGAGGGCAAGCTCACGGCTCAGCCGCTGTCCGTTGATCAGACTCCGTATCGATCCGACGAGCGGGAGCGAGTGAAACGCAGTGGTGCACGAGTGCTTACGATGGATCAGCTCGAAGGTATCGCGCCGATTCACGACAATTGGGCCGCAAACCTAAACGATCAGGTCGACGAGGACGGTGATCCACCGCGGATTTGGTCGCCTTACGGAGCGTTCCCGGGAACAGCCTTCACACGCAGTATCGGCGACGAGATCGCCGAGACGCTTGGTGTCATCGCTGTGCCCGAGATCACTTCGCTACAGCTGACTGAGGACGACAAGTTTGTCGTCATCGCTAGTGACGGTGTGTTTGAGTTTCTCACAAGCCAAGCAGTTGTCGACATGGTCGCGCAGTACGAGGATCCGCTAGAGGCGTGCCAAAAGGTTGTTGCAGAGTCTTACCGGTTGTGGCTCACGTACGAGCTACGCACGGACGACATCACAATTATCTGTGTGCATTTCAAGTTCTCTGGGGAGGCGCTGCCGCCAAAGCGTGACCCCCGCCAGGCGAGCGAAAGCGCGCTGGACAGGCAACTGCGTCCGGTGCGTCGTGGTATGTCCAAGGAGAAGCGACGTGCCCAGATGCGCAAGGACATGGCGCAGCTCGTCAAGGAAGAAGATCTCGCGTACCGTGTGGGCGACCACATCGTGCCCAAGACGCCGGACCAGATGAACGTGATCCACAAGATCACGCGCGACAACTGGCTCTTCCGCCAGCTCACTCAGGCGCAGAAAGAAGATATCTATGCTGTCATGGAGCGTATCGAAGTGCGATCCGGCGATATCGTGATCAAGCAGGGCGACCCTGGCGACAAGTTTTACATTGTCGAGACTGGCAGCTTCCAGGTCACTGTGCGAAGCGACGAAGAGGAGGCTGGCTCGGCAAAGGAGAACATTGTACACACCTACATGGACAAGCAGCAGCAAGAGAACCAGTATGCATCTTTCGGTGAGCTCGCTCTCATGCACAATGCACCGAGATCGTCGTCCATCATCGCGCTATCTCCCGGTGTGTTATGGGGCATCGATTGCCGTGCGTTCCGTCGTGTTTTCATCAAGGCGCCAACATCCGTGCTTGTACAGACACTCAAGAAAGTGGACGTTCTCAAGACCCTCACTCAGTCACAGCTTGAACGGCTTGCGAACAACTTGACGGAAGTGACGTTCCAGGACGGCGACTACATCATCAATCAAGGTGATGTCGGCAACACGTTCTATGTGATTCAAGAGGGTGCTGTGATCTGTACGATCTGGGAAGAAGACAAGGAGACTAAGAAGAAGATCTCACGCGAAGTGCTCCGACTGAAGAAGAATCAGTACTTTGGAGAGCGAGCGCTGCTCAACGACGCGCCGCGTGCAGCTAACGTCATCTCGGTCGGCCGCACGAAGCTGCTGCAAGTTGGTCGACGCGAGTTTGAGGAGGTGCTCGGTTCGCTCCAAGATATGATTGAGGCCGACCGCCAGCAGCGCGAGGCCCGCCATAACTTTGAGACCGCAGTCAAGAACGTCATCTATAGTCCGACTGTACGACGCCACTCAAGCGTGATGGGACCGATGCGACCGCAGGATCTGAAATTTCGCATGGTCGTGCAGACGACAGACACGGGATACCTGGCCACGTACCAGAGTTTGACTGAGCCACAGCGATTCTTCACGGTCAACGTTTTTGCGCTGCGGCAGATCAAGAAAGACAAGAAGATCGACGAGGTCACCAAGTACCTTACCGTGCATCGCACGATTCGCTTGGATACGCCGCTCGTCCCCGAGATGATGGCGACATGGAAAGACGATCGTGCTCTGTACATCTCGTTCGACGCGACCATGATCACCGAACTCTCGAGTTTGCTGGCTGAGGAAAAGCAGTCGCGCTTTAGCGAGACGACGGCCAAAATCTACGCCGCGCAGTGCCTGCTCATGCTCGAATATATTCACAACGCCGGATACGCGTATCGCAACATCAGCAGCGACAACGTGCTGTTGGATACGAAGGGATACCTACAGCTCCATGACTTCCGGTTCGTGTGATCCGTTGTTTTCATAGCTCTACTATTCGATTGGACTGATCTGAGGTTCCTGTTTGTGACAGACACATGAAAAAGCTACCCGACGAGATGCGAACGTATACGATCTGTGGCACGCCGGAGTACATGGCACCGGAGATGGTCTCTGCTCGTGGCCATACGGCCTGTGCAGACATCTGGGCGTTGGGCATCCTCGTCTACGAGATGCTCAACGGGCAGACGCCGTTCACCGTCAAGGACGACGAAGGACTCAACGAGAAGGACATCACGATGGCCGTATACTCGAAGATTGGCCGTCACCACAAAGAGGGACTCGAGTTCGTGCGTGATGATCTCTCACACGAGGCCCAAGACCTACTGCGCGAGCTGCTGAACCCGATTGCCGAGACGCGGCTGGGTGGCCAGGGCGTCGTGGACATCAAGAAGGGTGGCTCGGTCATCCGAGCGCACCCGTGGTTCAACTCGATCGACTGGGTGATGCTCGCATCCAAGACGCGACCTAGCGACCAGAGTGAGCAGCTGCAGAAGCTTTTTGACGACAACTTGGCTTCGGCTTCGTCCGTTGAGATGCCCGAACTCGAGCGGTACGCAGGGGACACCGACTGGCTCGAGAACTTTTGAGCACAGCAAGCTCGACGAACGTATCCGCACATCTCGTCACCACCACTCAGTGTATTTGCAAGACACTTCGCCGACTGCGGCAGGCGGCCAGATAGGAAGACTCCCACCAGCATATTATGAATCGATTCTGCTCTCTTAACTGGTTCGTATCTACAGTGAACCTCAAATTTAGGATTTGCTTGGATCGATTGACACACGAAAGGTCGCAGTGGTGTCGGTCTCACATATCAAATCGCTCGAAGATTTTCCACTCTTCACGAAGGACACGCAATGGCGCCGTCGACGGAGAAGCTTCCGGCGCCTGAGGGCACGCGGCCCATGATGATCTCCATGCGGGAGATGGAGACGTACGGACTCAAGACTGGCAGCGGGCTTCGCGAGACCGTACCTTTCAGAGTCTTCGCCAAGCAGGAGATCCTCGAGCAGATCGCGCAGATTGGCTTCATGTGCCCTTTCCACGAGTTCCGCGCTGATCTTGCCGTGCGTCTTGTATGTGTGTTTTGTTTTTACATGGATCAGCCTCTTATGATGATTTGTTCGGTGCAGAAACTGCAAGGCGACGAGCTGTTGATCGTCGCAGACCCGACGGAGACATACGGGGAGAACTGGCTGCTGTGCCTCACACGCAAGGCCTTCGAGACGCAGATGGAGCTGATCCAGACGCGAGAGCGAGAGCAGCAAGAAGCGCTCGCAGCACAAGAAAAGGCGGCGGCAGGCGACGACGACGCTCTGTCCATCGTGTATGAGGATCGGCCCGTGGTCGCTCGCGCATGGACCTCAGCAACGGCACGCGAGTCACACGACGATGTCGAGGCGCTTAGTATCCACAGCACGCGGCAACTGGTACACGATACTCTTGACCGTGGATATGTGTAGTCTCGTGACGATTGTTGGACGGCATGTAGATCAAGATCTCCGTGACCAAGATGTCCGACGAGCTCAACGCCGACTACAAGTTCAGCGACCGCGACGCAGACCAGCGTACCGTTTCTCCGTGACGTGTTGTGGTGTGGGCATTGGTCGACTCATGGTTTTTTTTGTGACTTGTGTGTAGTGGGTTTTGTCGAGTGGCGCCAGCACAAGGACCCCAACTATGAGCTCACGCGGATGGAGCAGGACATTGGGCTGCAGGGCATCCCGGAGCTCACTGACAATGCGACGCAGACGAGTTGGTTCCGCTCCGTGAACAGTGCGCTCCAGTACGAGCCGATTATGATGGAACCAGCCAAACAGCAAGATGAGATGGACTCGGAGAAGCTGCAGGCCTTTCTCGACAAGGTGCTACCGCTCGTCGAGGATGCACTCCAGCAGAACGAGACGCTCGATATCTTCCTGGATCCGTTTGCGAATCTCTTTGAGGAAGAAGCCTCCGGTGCCAGTGGTGGCGGTGCAACCAACAAGAATGAGAACGCGATCAAGGAGCTACGTAGCTTCACGGATCTTGTGTACAGCAAGAACAAGACGCTCCCGGCGATCGACTGGCACCCGAAGAAGAACGGCGTGGTCGCAGTCGCCGCGGCTGCGAATGTCAACTTCTCCAAGCGGCTGGATCTGCTCGAAAAGACCGAGAATTCGTTTATCCTGATCTGGAACTTTGTCGACCTCATCCACCCGCAGCTCATGCTGGAATCCCCACAAGACGTGCTCGCGCTACGGTTCAACCCGACGCACCCGACGATCGTGGCCGGCGGGCTCTACAATGGCCAAGTGCTGGTCTGGGACTACTCCAAGGCTGACCAGCACATGTCCAAGGGCAAGGCCAAGCCGTCGTCGTCATCTTCTTCCTCCAAGAACGACGAGGATGCACTTAAGCAGGTGCCGCCAGTCAAGCCACTGTACGTGTCGTACATCGATGCGAGCCACCGGCGTCCAGTGTCCGATCTGCTCTGGCTCCCCGCAGGCATGGAGGTCAACAATCGTGGCCATGTCGTCGCGAGTAGTGATCCTGGTGTGAACCAATTCGTCACGATCGCCGGCGATGGCCAAGTGAGTTTTTGGGACCTGCGATTCAAAGATCCCAAGTACCGCGGCCTGACGCGTACCAAGGTCGACAAGTCGTCAGCGGGTGCGTCCGCCTCCAGCACCACAAAAGACGCCGTGCCAGAAGTCCACTTCACGCCGATCTACAGCATCGCGTTGACCAAAGTCGAGACCACGGGTGAGCTCGGACTCAAGTGCGTCTGTCTCGAGCGGCTCAAGGAAGACGCCGCAAGCTCGGCAGCGGCGACATCGGGAACCACGGCGGCGCTACTATCGAGCCGCTTCTACTGTGGTACAGAAGAGGGCGAGTTGGTGTACGCCGACTGGCGACCCCATGCAGCTTCCGCTGGAGGCTCCTCATCCTCGACGTCGAAGACGACCTCTCATGGTTCCCACGACCACGAGGGCGGCGGAGGTGACGACGGCGTCGAGTACGTGCAGTGGCTTTGCCGCGATTACTTCCGCGCGACCATCGCCGTGCGTCTCTCGCCGTTCTTCCCTTCCATTCTGCTGACTGTGAGTGAGACCAACTTTCATCTGTGGAATGTCTCGCAAGTGAGCAAGGCCTCGGTGGACGGCAATGGGCCGATTTTCACCTCGCCCCTGTCGCTCGCGGCGTACACGTGCGCAGCGTTCTCGCCCTCACGGCCCGCCGTGATCTACGTCGGTCGTGCCGACGGCATGCTTGAAGTGTGGGACTTTCTTGACCAG
>JAADVY010000129.1:0-28428 GCA_023336035.1 Pythium plurisporium
CCGCAGGGGTGATCTTGGCTGGTGCTGTGTGCAGACTTCAAATCTGTAGGCCGTTCGCGCGGCAGTGGTTCGATTCCACCTCTCCTGCGAGTTTTTCGTCCGATCCTATTTTGTATGTGGTTCGAAAATGTCTACCTTTCTTTGTAAATTTGTAGCAACGAAGTGGGTTCATAGGCGAGCCACTTGAAGATTGGAGCGATGAGCAATCCACCAATTGCAGCACCGATACACCGCTAAACCATACATGATTGGTGTATATTTTATCCCGAAGACTAGATTTGATTGGCTGAAATATGAACGTGAGTCGTCATGTCCTTCGGAGCCTCTCGTCGGGAGTCCGACTCGGAAATGCGGCGGCGTTCGTCCACAGCCCCACTCCTCCTTCTTCTTCTTCGCCGTCGGTTGACCAGTGCGCCGGCGTCTCACCACTCACCAGCTTCCACCGCTCGCAGTCTAGCCGCGTCCGCAATGTCTCGCCAGCTGAAGCCGGAGCAGCTCCTTCGTCCCGTCCCGTCGGACATCGCGATCAGCGATGCCATCGCGCCATTGCCGATCCAGCAGATCGCCACCGCCGCAGGCATCGTATGTCTCGCCAAAGGCTGATCGTTCGCGTAGTGTTCACAGTATCTAATTATGTGCCACGTGGGTGTACAGCTCCCTGAGGAAGTCGTCCCGTACGGCGCGAGCAAGGCCAAGATCTCGCTCTCGGTGCGTGACCGCTTGAAGGACGCGAAGAACGGCAACTATGTCGTCGTCACCGGTATCACGCCCACTCCACTTGGTGAGGGCAAGAGCACGACAACCATCGGGTACGATATGACCGGCCATTTGAGTTGACGGACACGCGCGAACTCACCTTATCGTTTGTCGCCCTAGTCTGTGCCAGGCGCTTGGTGCCCACCTCAACAAGAACGTGTTTGCCTGCATTCGTCAGGTGCGCATTACTTCCCGTGTATTGCAGCAGCTTCCTTGTTACCAACACTGACTCTGCATGCCTCGCCCATTGTTCAACACAGCCTTCGCAGGGGCCGACCTTTGGAGTCAAGGGAGGAGCAGCCGGTGGTGGCTATGCACAAGTCATCCCGATGGATGAGTTCAACCTGTACGTAGTATCCTTCTCCACTTAGCCCAGGTGCGACTGAGCGTCTAAATTGCGTTGCCTGTGCGTTCACAGCCACCTCACGGGCGATATTCACGCCATCACTGCTGCCAACAACCTGGTGAGAACGGCTTGTATGTCTCGATTGCAAAGAGCACGTCTTAAGAATGTGTTGACAATGACTATAGCTCGCTGCGGCAATCGACACGCGTATGTTCCACGAGTCGACTCAGAAGGACAAGGCACTCTTCAACCGCTTGTGCCCTCGCGCCAAGGACGGCTCGCGCAAGTTTGCTCCGGTGATGCTCCGTCGCCTTGCGAAGTTGGGGATCAACAAGACCAACCCGGATGACCTCACCGAGGAGGAGATCTCCAAGTTTGCGCGTCTCGACATCGATCCGTCGACCATTACGTGGCAGCGCGTTCTCGATACGTGTGACCGTTTCCTGCGCCAAGTCAACATCGGTGTCGCCCCAACCGAGAAGGGCCAGATCCGTACCACGGGTTTCGACATCACGGTTGCCAGTGAAATCATGGCTATCCTCGCGCTCACGACCAGTCTTTCGGACATGCGTGAGCGTCTTGGACGGATTGTGATTGGTCTGGACAAGCAGGGCGAGCCTGTCACGGCTGACGACCTTGGTGTTGGTGGTGCGCTTGCTGTGCTCATGAAGGATGCCATCATGCCGACGCTCATGCAGACTGTGGAGGGCACGCCAGTGTTCGTCCACGCTGGCCCATTCGCCAACATCGCTCATGGAAACTCGTCCATCATTGCTGATCAGATTGCGCTGAAGCTCGCAGGTGAGGACGGGTACGTCGTGACGGAGGCTGGTTTCGGTGCGGACATCGGCATGGAGAAGTTCTTCAACATCAAGTGCCGCACGAGCGGACTGACGCCGCAGTGTGTTGTGCTCGTGTCGACCATTCGTGCGCTCAAGATGCACGGCGGTGGCCCAAACGTTGTGGCCGGCCAGCCGGTGGGTAAACTTGAGCTTAGTCGCCCGCAAGCCTAGGTTCGCTGACGTGTATAATTTCTTAGCTTGACCCGGTGTACGTAGATGAAAATCTGGAGCTACTTGAGAAGGGTTGCGCGAACATGCAGCACCACATCCGCAACGCATCCAAGTTCGGCGTTGCTGTCGTGGTCGCCGTCAACGTGTTTGCTTCGGACACGCCGGCGGAGATCGAGCTCGTCAAGGCGAAGGCTCTCGAGGCTGGTGCCACTGCTGCTGTGGAGAGCAGCCACTGGTCGGACGGTGGAAAGGGTGCCGAGAAGCTTGGTCGCGCGGTCATCGATTCCTGCACCCAGATGCGCGCCCAGGGCAGCCCGTTCAAGTTCCTCTACCCGCTGGAGCTGGGCATCGCCGAAAAGTTTGAGCGCATTGCCAGTACGTTTGCCATTGAAGTGGCTTGGAGACTGCCACCATTCTGATAAGTATTTTGTTTGCTAATGCTTCAACAGAGGAAATTTACGGAGCGGTGAGTGTGGAGTTCAGCGAGGAGGCCAAGAAGAAACTCGCCATCTACACGGCGCGCGGATACGGTAACCTCCCGGTGTGCTGTGCTAAGACGCACCTCAGTCTCAGCACTGACCCCACCGCCAAGGGGGTCCCAACGGGATTCTCCGTGACCGTCCGCGACATCCGCGCCTCCGTCGGTGCTGGCTTCGTGTACTTGCTTTGCGGCGACATGATGACCGTGCCTGGTCTGCCGACGCGCCCGGGCTTCTATGATGTTGACCTCGACGTCGAGACCGGCAAGGTTATTGGCCTCTTCTAAGCTCCATATCTAGGAACTTCGTGCTGATGGAAGCGGTTATGTCGGTGAGGTGAGGTAAATGAAGATTTACTCGCAATAATTGGTTTAACTCATCTTCGTCTTTTTTGTCTACGCTGACGGCTCTCCCGCCTCGGCCGTCGACGCCGTTGCATCGCCATCCATTTTCACTTTGATCTCCGATCGGTTGTTGAGAAACGTTTGCCAGTGGTGGAACTGCTGTGCGTGCACGAGCGTCATAAAATCTTCGCGCACGATCATCTAATTGAATCGCCAACCATTACAACGGGTCAGATATACAGACATGGCCAACAACCACACAACTTTGAAAACGTGTGTTGTACCTGGCGAAATCGCTCGTCGTCGAGCATGTCAAGGAATGCTAGTGCATGCGGATAGCTACGAGACAACCCCACGACAAAGATTAGCCCCTTGTCTCTCTCAACCCGACCACGGAACAGAAAGAGACGCACACGATGTACTTGGCATACTGCGGCTTCTTCCAGTACTTGAGGTACTGCAAGTAGTTGAGGAACGCGGGGTTCTCGAAGTAGCGGTTGATCGCCAAGACTAGCGTTAGACCAGTCAGACAAAGTGGCTCTTCACATGGGCTTTTCCGGAGGTACAGCCTGCTGCATTAACGTACAGTTGAGGTACGCGGGACTGGCGAGACACTGAATGAACTCCAGCTCCATCTGGAAGCGGATGTTGTTTGAAGGGAGCTCCACGTTCGCGCCGCCCGCCGATGCCATCGCCATGGTCGCCGCTTGGTGGAATTGTGTGTGAGGAAACTTGGGCAACAAGAACCTGTGCTGTTGACTTCTATCCATCAATACAGGATCCACGGTTCAATTCATTAAGTATACTGAAATAAGATATTGCAACTAGTTGAACGCTGCAGCCTCTGTTGCCCAGTCCGCTTCGAATGCGAGGCTTGACAGCGACTCGTCGAGCGAGTCGAGCAGACCGGTCGGGGATGCAGGTGACGTTGACATCAGATTGTCGTCGCAGTGGGATGGAGTTACACTCTTCAGCTCGAGAGGGACTTTGTAGTCGCTTGGAATCGCAATGGACAGAGCCACATCATCATCATCGCTCAGATCTCCGCTCACTATTTGAGAGCTGAGCAACGAAGGCCGTGAAGCGAGCGTGAAGATGGACGCGAGGTCGTCTTGTCCGACAACAAAGCTCGAAAGGTCAGCGAAATGGTTCTTGAGTGAGGCCAAGACGGTGACGGAATCAATACAGCGAAGCAGACGCAGGCTAAGCGGGACTGTCTTCATGCGAACCCACAACGTTTGACCAGACCCAACGAGGCGAATCGCCATTGTCAGCTTGCTTGCGACTTCGTTTGATAAGACGCCGTTGCACAAATGAGCACGCATGTAGTCTTGCAGTTTCTCCAGGTCGCATTGGACGACGAAGTCGCGCAAGTTCTTCCCAAATAGATCACCAGCTGACGGGCTCCGGAAGTGACGAGGTGCATCTGCCGTGACAAAGAGGAATTCACCACGTGTGAGGCAGTATGCGATGTGACTGCCATGCGCAAATTGGCAAATCTCCAGTAGAGTGATCGACCCGATATCCATGTTCGATTTGCTGCCGCCGTTGACAAAGTTGATGTGCGTGGATGCGGCAGGTGTCTGTCGAGAGCTTGTGCGGTGCTTGGTCCGTACTGTACTGTTGGTTTGAACAAGTGGGGGTACGGCAGTGGCTCCTCCTTGAAAATCTGCGACGAAACACAGGAGATGATGTCTGAGTCCCTTGTGACAAGAGTCCCCGTCGCGCGGGTTTCTGCTCGCCCGCCCGATCAGAACGGATCGAACCAGTGGACATGGTTAGAAGAGACTGTGGTAGTTGATCGCTTGAGTCATGCAAATAGCAGCGATGGATCAGAAAGCGTGCCCATGCTGTGAGCTGCTATTTCCAGCACCATTATTCTGGTTCCGGAGACCCTTCAGCAGCTCGCCCACACCCAGGGTCGACCTGGGTAATGTCAGTTGTCACTGGGCAGTTGCTGGTGCCAGGCAGACAGACATGCGGCGCACGCACGCGATGTGCGCCAAGAGACCTTTCAAAGCCACATGCGTGCGAGCCTTGCCCAAGTCTCAGATAGCTCACAACCATCACTCCTTTAGATTCGCTTCTAAGAACGAAAGTGGAACGCAACGTTAGGTACATGTACCGAAACCGTGGTACACCAACAGCACCAATCACTTGCGATTTCCCTCACAGTAACCATGGCAGGAGACAACGAAGATATCGCCGAGCCAGAGGAGAACTGCGAGTACCCTGTCGTGCTCGGGCAATCACTGCTCACGGGGAGTGATGAAGTACAAGCGGATCACGCGCGTCGTGAGGAAGCAGGTTCAGACGCAGCCTATGCTTTGTTTCAGTACAAGTTCACGCCGGCGTCGGTGGATGCGACGATTCCCGGCCTCGTGAGCATTGACGATTCCGCGAGCGCGACCGTGTTGCGTGGCACGACAGCCAAATCCAGTGAAGGGGGTATCACCTTCAAGGGCAAGATTGCAGAGCAGAAGGACACTGAGTGCCTGCTCATCTTTGATGGCTCTACCTTTCGCTTAGAGCGGTGCGATTACGTCGTGTCGCAGTTGCGTCACGTACGAACTGTGCCATCACAGCCCACGCGCCCACCTCCTAGCGCATACCCTGCGCCGGTGGCCAAGAAGGATCTCCGTCTTAAAGGCGCACCTCGATTGGGGAAAATCGTGAAACACGCCAAGACCGCGAAGAAGATGACGCCGAAGAGTGCGGTGAGCAGCGTGGCGACAGCATCAAGTGAACCATCAGAAGATGTGATGGCAGACCAGGCATCAGTGTCAGCAACTGGAGAGAGTGTCGCGGGTGATCGAGGGGCGGTCGATCCGCCGTCCACTAAACGTCAACGGTTAGAATAGTAGAAGCGTCGAAAACGACGTTACATTATAAACTACGGCTCATGCCATTCATCATGTATAAACATCCACCGCACCACCCACGCACGCACATACTACTAGTATTCATTTGGATGCGTCTCACACATTGCCAGTTCGTAGCATACTGAGTGCCATCTTTTGTGTCCCTCAAGGTCGAGATCCATTTGGACCACTCCACATGGGCCAGGTTCTCTTGCTTCAAGGTCAGCGAAGAAAGCGTCGAACAGCTGGTCATCTTGAAAAGCCACGGGTCCGACGACCCATCAAGCCAGAGAAGCACTGCTCCATACAAACATCTATAATAAACACATCGGCAAGCCGAATCTAGCCCATGGGTTAGTCGGATCTCCGCAAAAACCCACCCGTTGTGTTGTCTGAGAGAAGAGCAACTTGACGAGAGGATGCTTTTCTCTCCGACACTTTGAAGAAGACCCGTGGGCAGCCGACTGACCCGACGACGGAGAACCAGAAGACGCCGATCAAGGGAACCATGGGCTCGATGAACAAGCGCCGCGATACGGACGTCATGAAGCTGTGCGTTGCGTGTGGATAGTGGGAGGCGGGTCACTCGATGCGAGCGACGCGGGGCCGATGGGAGTTGGGGCGAGGAGCTGACGGATGTTGGTGTGACACGTGACAGCATGATGAGCGACTACGAAGTGCAGCTGACGGACGAAACCAAGACCAACGATTTCCACGTCAAGTTCCACGGCCCCAAAGAGAGTGCGTATGGCTGCGACGCGCCGTGGGCGTTCCAAATCGACTGACCGACCGACGATGGAACAATTTGTGGACAGCTCCGTATGAAGGCGGTGTCTGGAAGATCCACGTCTCGTTGCCGAAAGAGTACCCGTTCAAGAGCCCCTCGATTGGCTTTGTGAACCGCATCTATCACCCGAACGTGGACGACATGTAAGCCTGGATCAACCGGTCTGCATACGGCAAGTCAGTGCCTGACGACCTGAATTGTGTGCTCTCACACCCCCAGGTCAGGCTCGGTCTGTCTCGATGTAATCAACCAGACTTGGAGCCCGATGTTCGGTACGTGACGGAGTCCAACCATTGAGCTGGTAGTGTAACTCAACATCTCAACTTGTTCCATTGTAGAGCTCCTCAACGTCTTTGATGTGTTCATCCCACAACTTTTGCGGTACCCGAACCCAAGCGATCCCCTCAACGGAGAAGCTGCATCGCTGCTCATGAAGGATGCCGAGAGTTACAACAACAAGGTCCGAGGTAAGTGCATGTAGTCGAGGGGTATCTTGAGCCTCAGATGTATTGATATTGTGGTGCATGCAGAGTATGTGCGCAACTACGCGTCGCAGCCGATCGATATGGGTAACGCGGACGATGACAGCGACATCAGTGACATGAGTGACATCGAGAGCTGAGTCACAACAGCGATTCAACATCGTAGAGACATGCTCGCTGAGCGAGTCATTGCATATACTTGTTCTAGTGCATGTTGTTCATATTGGCTTCTGCATTTGTTGCGCGCAGTGTGCAGAAATCTTGCTCGGCAGAGGATACCTAATCTTTTGTTAAGAAATTCCCTGCTCCGGCACGTTTTTGAATGTAGTGCGAGTTGCGTCGAAGACGCTCCTCCATGCTGCTATCTCCCTTCACGTAAGCATCATCTTGGAGTTGCCTGATGCGAATCAAAAGTGTCTCGTTAGTCATCACCAATGAAACAAAAGGACGGTTGTGAATGAACGTACTTCAGGAAGTGAGGGTCTTTCCTCAGCTTGGCTTCAGCCTCGTCAAGCTTTTCACGCTTATCCGCGGCCTGTTTGGTGAGGTACGCTTCGCGAGCTTTTGCGTCTTCAGCCATTCGCGCCGCCTCTTTCAACATCTCCTCGTGAGACATAGCCGACTCATTTCTTGCCGACTTGGAGAGTTTCCGACGCAACTCTTCACTCTCTTGACGCTTCTTCTCACGGGCCCTGTCGAGGAATTTTGTGTTCGGGCCCAAAGTTGTCTTATCCACATTCTTAGCTTCAACCTGCCGACAACAAATACGACGTTCAGTTAACCAACTTTCCGACTTGTGATCTCCCATACTCACGGCTCCTTCTCGGTGAATCAGCCCATACTTTCCACCGTCATCAGGCTTGTTAACGACATACTCACGACGTGCTGATTTACTGCCGCGCGATTCGCCGTCTTGACCATCTCTCGAACTGCTTCGTCGATGGTTTTTTTCGACACGATTCACAGTGTTTCTGGACTCGCGATTCTCAGTGCGAGAACGCCTGTCGGGGGTTCTACTTCTCCGATTAGATCGGTGAGGTTTAGCGGTGTGATCTCGTGAAGGGTCACGACGGAGTGGCGATCTATCACGCTCCACGCTGCGCCGACGAGAAGAGGCAATCCGACCGTACGAATCACGACTTGAGCTTCGACGGCGGTGGTCACTACTAGTTCGATCGCGGCTGCGACTTCTGTTACGCGTCGGTGACCTGGGATATCGACTGTGATGGCGTTCTAGGCTTCTGTGCCGATCCGCCGATCTTGAGCGTGATCGACGCGTCTCCTCACGTCGTCGATCATACGATCTCGAACGTACTCGCGCCGAGCGCTCATGGCGTTCTTGGTCGGAGCTGTTGGAGTGGGGATCGTGGCGGCGACTGTACTCGCGATCTCGAGAACGACGAACATCGCGACTCCCACGAAAATCACGGTCTCTACTAGGACTCGGCGACGCGCGTCTGGTCTGACGCTCGTCGCGACCGCGGTAGACATCACTGTCCGTCGATGCGACACTTCCAATGGAAGCACTGCGTGATCGCCTCGACTTCTCCTTCTTGCCATGCTTCCGTTCTTTTTTCTTGGCTTTCTTGGCCTTCTTCTTCTCTTTCTTGTCCTTCAAGATCTTTTCGACTTCTCCTTTGATTCTCTTCATCTTCACGGGGTTCTTGAGGATGTCCTCTTGAGCACGCTTTTGCTGGCTGCGAATTAGCATCATGGGATCTTCGTTCAGCCGCGAAAACGCGTCGTTTGACGGAAGCACCGCCTTGGTCATCGCAAGCGCACCGTAGGCGTTGTCATCGAGCTTTCTCGCGTCCGAGCCGGCCTCGTTGGGCTTATACTCCTTCCCCAGCAGATACTCTTCGGCCGAGCGATCGTTCGTGCTGCTCGCCATCGGCCCCTGGTACATCCAGTCCAACCGCTCGACCGCCGCCGACTTGTTTCCATGGGCGGCCTGCAGCTGCCTCAGTTCCTGCATCTGGCGCTCCTCCTCGAGGTTCTTCTTGAGCTCGGCGAGTTTCTTCTCCTCGGCGGCATGCTTCTGCTCTGCGAGCCAGACTTTCTCCACATTCTGTCCCCATCACAACGCCACCATGAGTCATATGTGTGACCAAAATATATAGAGAGACTCATAATGTATGTACGTACGCGAAGGTTGGACGTGTGCCAGCTCTTCTTGGCTAGGAACGCGAGCGACATGGTCCCTCTCCGCCTTGCTCCACTCGTGCCGGTTGATTTTCCGTCCTGTGCCAAGCCTCCTTCCTACCTGGGCTGCTCGATTCGTACTTAATTGAAGAACAGTTTCGTACTTGATCGGATGAGGGAAACCGATATTATACCGGTAGTTCCCTTCAACATCCAGTTTCTGTCTCCAACGGCAACCTTTCGTCCATGGCCTCCCATCTACCACCAGACCAGAGATCCCCATGGAGCCGTCGCGAGAGCAAGAGCCGGCACCGGCGGCTATGCCCGCACCATTTCAGGGCCGCACATTGTCGCTGGAGATGGGCAGCGTGCGTCTCGGCGGCTCCGGTCGTCCGGTCGCGATCCCAGCATCGCGAGCGCTTGACGGAGACAGTGCAGGTACGACGGCCGAGTGACTGTGATTCCGTAGGGCTTTCGTTGTGTTGACAGATTTTTGATGTGCCGATACCAGAACGCCGTCAGCCGAGAGTCACGTTGGAGCCGCAGCCACGCAGTCCGTATCGCAGGAAATTAGAGACATCAGTGGTAAATGGGAGGCGCACTCCGCGTCTATGAAGATGGCATCAGATGCTCAACTCTCGTATTTTTTTAGGACGTATCGCTCTCCTCAGCTGAGACACCGTCTCGCCATCGCGTGATGCAGCGCGGTACTGTGGCACCGCCAGTCAGAGTGCATACGACGCACCATCCGACCCAGCGCACGCCCGTTGCCGTTGCGCTTCGACGGGTGGATGCTCGAAAGCAACCTGATCGATCACGCCCGGAGTTTGCAGCGCCACGTAAAAGGCCAGCAGCCTCCGAGCCAGCAGTGCCTGCTGAACGAGGGCTACCAGTTTCTCATGCGAGCAAGGTCAAGAAGCCTGAAGTAGACGATCAAGAAACAGCCCGCTCTGCTTCGATCCAAGAATCCACTCAGTCTCCAACTCACGCGAGTCAAGGCTTGAAACCCGAGCAGCTCGTGCTTTTGACGAGAGAACCTCCCGCACGTGAAAGTACACTACCGACTCGCTCGTTCCACATCCACGAACGGCTTCCGCGTGACATTCAGTTCGACGATATTGTTGAAATGGGGGATCTGGACAACGCCAACGTTTTCTCCGGCTGGCGTGAGGTTGACGATAAGATCGACCATATCTACGAAGATCCCTCTATTGACATCGTTCAGCTACAACTCTTGATTCATAGCAAACAACGAAGTGGCGAGAAAAGAAAAGCTGTCGAGCGAGACCGTCTTCAAGCCGCAGCCGCCGAGATGCAAAAAGAGCGGCTAGGTCACACCCAAAAAATTCTTGAGTTCCAGCATCGTCGTAAGCAGATTTTGAAAATGTCCGACGACATCAGAAGTCGAAATCGATCTTTGGCGCGCAGGAATGATGGCAAGAAGAAACCTTCGTCTCAGGCCAAGATCAAAGCGGACGAAGCACCTGCACTGCCACAACGAAAACCTCCGGTACCAAGGTTAAGCCAAGTGGGTAGTAAAACCAAAGCCAGAAAAGGCAAGACCGCAGACAGTGCAACTTCGAAAGCGCTAGGAGATGGCAAGGTTGAGACTGAAAAGCTAATGGGACTGGGCGAGATAGAACTTGACAGTGACCCGACTGAAGACCAATCGTCCAGTCGCGCTTCCGAATCGATTCTGCTGAGAAATGACGGCACTAAATCTTCAGCACCCAGTGCTGGTGGTGCCGATAGCACAAAGAAGACAAACAAGCGACGTAAACCCAGCAGTATAACGGCAGCTCAAGATAGCAAATCTGGTGGAGAGAAGAATGTACCGATGGAACATGAAGAGAAGCTTCAACGAAGAGCAGTCGCCCGTGAGTACATGCACATGCAGAAGCAGACTCGGCAAATACTTCGAGCGAAGATGGAGCAGCAAAGACAACTTGAGGAAGATCGCAGACGACTCGAACTTCAGGTGCAGCATGCTTCAATTTCTCGCATTTACGTAAGACTAACGTATCAGTGCATCTACGTAGCGCCTGGAGAACACAAGACTCCTAGAGTTGGAAGCAGCTAGAAAAAGACGAGTGCGACAAAAGCAACGTGATCGAGCTGTTCAACGGAAATATGAACAAGGTCGGCAACAGGAGCAAGAGCAAAACGAACATTTCACTGCCGCAGCACCGTCGCCCATGGCTACGACAGCCAACGGCAAGGACAGGAGATCAGACATTGGCCATGAAGCCGACACAGAAAATCAGAGTTTCCGATGCAATGGCCCTCGCAATTACTCATCGATTGCCGAACCTTTCGATTGGCCAGGTGGTGATGGTATTGGCTCTTCACAAGTATCATCTGCCATCTCATCACCTCGAAATGAACAGGGACATGTGGCAAAATCTCCCAAACGTCAGATTGGTGCTAACTCTGATCCCAAAGTAGAGAAACTTCTTGCTCTCGAGGAGCAAACGAAGCGGCTGGCTTTGAAGCTGCAGTCACTATCGAAGCATGCAGCTGGTCCAACTGACCCTCCTCGCGAAGAAACGCTTTCAGGCAGCTCGTTACCCTATGACAATGTTGATAGTGACCATGACTTGAGAGATTCCAGTGAAAGCCACAGCCGGCGCAGCGACTCCTCGGTCCAGAGCAAGCACTCGCCGGATCTTGACGGTGAACATGATGGGCACTCTGCGACAAGAATCGATCAAGAGGAGTATGCCTTCTTCGATGGCGGCTTCCCTCATCCACATGATCTCGACGTTCAACTCGATTTCTCATCAATTGGGGTGCAAAAAATTCAGGTTGTTTGGCCCTCACACGAAGACATAACGGAAGATGGGGGCGTCAAAGAGCATTCCACAAGATTTGAGATCTTGTCATCGTCGAGTTCGTCATCAAGTTCATCTGAACAGCGGAAGGAGGACGAATCCAACGGGCGACTGTGCACTGATTATATGCCTTCCTCGCCGAAGCTGCTCGAGAACTCAGTTGATTCATACGCACAGCGGCTACTTGATCTCTCTGTACGGAGGCCAACACCAGCTCGAACAGAAGCAAGCATCAACACGGATACGGCATCTAAAGGTGATGGCTCAAACCAGTATTCTATGACGAATGATCGCTCTCCTGGCCACCCGTCCCAATTTTACCGAGCGAAACGGAAACAGCCAGCAAAGACATCCGATGCTGAGTTGCTTCGGCTCATCCGTGAATCAGATGATAACCTCAGTGTCATTGATAGGGAGGCAAAAAGAAGATTCCGACTTCAGCAAGATCGTGTGCGACAACGTAGAGAAGATCAGGAGCGACAAGAGCAAGTGAAACTAACGATGAGGCTCGGTGCATCCGTAACAGCGCACGAAGAAACAGCGATCTCGATGCCTGAGGCTGATCACTCGGTAACTGGGACCCACCAAACGGAGCATGACTCTGGTGGTAGTCGTGTAGATCGAGCACATTTGGCAGAGTTTGAGAAGCTTGACGAGATACTAGAAGCTGTCAAAACAGGGAGTTGTGAAAGTAGTCGTCGTGAGGAAGCCAAGGAGGAAGTCGAGCTAGAGATTGAACAAGATCGTGACCTGTCCAGTCAACCACCCGCAGCAATCGAGTTCTGGAATAGTCAACTGCATCATGGAGTTCGCCTAGTGCCACACGTTGAGATTGATCGCAGTAATATCCAGACTCAACAAGAGTATAATCTAGAAGAAGATGAGGAAGACGGCTCATCACGGCTCCGCTTGCTGTCGCCACAAACACTCGCAAAGCGACTGCTTGCCGCAGTCGATTACCACGATGCAATCAATGAGGCACACATTCAGCTGTCGATGATGGAGAAGTCACGCGCCGTGGAGGCTGTTCAACACGACACAATCGCACTTGCGCAGGCTTTCAAAGACGAAATGGACAGCAATATGCTCGCCCAGCAACTCGCAGATGAGCACGAATTCCTCGAGAACAAATTCGATACTGACCTAAAACAAGTCACTGATCAGCTAGAGATGCTCAGAGAAGCAGAGCAACGCGAACATGAACAAGAGCGAAAGCGGATGGTTATCGAAGCAAGGGAAGCAAGACGCAGAGAGTCAGCTGTTCAAACAGACTTACCACACCGTTTGGATGCTGCCACGAGTGCGCGACTTCGTATCGAGGCTGCGTCAGGAACTGACAGAGAGCGAGTCGATACTGGAGTACAGCACACAAGGGACGATAGTTTTCCCGCATACAATAGTCGGCTTGATATCAATCCACAGACGGCATTTATAGGAACTGGCCGCCTGAGCATGGCAGATGACGAGGTGTCCGATGGTTATGCTCAGGAAACATTCGACCAGACTTCACTTTGCGCACGGGCGGCCTCATCACCAATACAAAAGCAAGCGATGGAGTTAGAAGCTGCCAGTGAAGGTGAGGGGGACTCGGTAGTCGATGATGCAGAGGAGGTACTGAGCGACGGTGGTCACTCGTGCGCTGAGAGCCACTCCAGTATCGAGGAGGAAGAAGACGATATTAAAAGTGTAGACGAGCGATCAAATGGCAGCATCAAGAGTGCAAGCTACAGAGATGATGTGCGATCAACTGCTGATGACGATGATGAACTGAAGTCAGTGATACGGAGTCACCAAAACCAGTCCCTGTCTGCCTCGGCTTTGTATGATGAGGATGATTTTGAACTAGAGGCATCACTAGTCCAATCCGAGGGGGCAATTGAACCTCAAAGCGATAGTGTTGCGAGCGATAACGAGAACATTGTGGAGTCAGAACCAGCGTCGAGGTCTCATAGTGAACCCGAATCGTTTGGGTATGAGGAAGATGGCTTCGAGAACGATGCATCGGCAAGTAGAGAACTGGAGATGACCGAAGATCAGGCACTCAGCGATGGAGAGAACGAAGGATCACTGATAAGTGCAAACGAAGTCGATGACGTAAGTGAGAATGACGAGAAACAGAGCGAGGGTGGCGACGACATAAAGTCTATCGACGATATGGAGGCCTCCCGTCAATCAAACGAAAGTTCATCACACGATCACGAAAAGGATATAACAGCACAACACACCAACGACCCATCTCCAATTCGAGCAGTCCACATCCGTGGATCCGTCCTTGTCAGCGACGTAGCAGCTACTCCCTCGGTGAACCTTTCTAACCTGGCCTCCGTCGTCCCAGTGGCCCCTGAAATCGCGCATTCATATCTCAACCAGCTTGAGAATCGGAAGAAAAGTGAAGAAGCGCTTCTTGATATCCGGTTAGTGGCTTTGGAGTCAAAGCTACACCAGGAACTCAAAGGTATCATGGATGACATCGCAAAACATGACTTCAAGAGTGATAATACTCGAGGACAGTATACTCTTGCTGAGCTCGAGCTGCAACGAAATGCGCTCCAAATGGCTTATCTTGCCGAGAAAGCAAACATCGAGAGTCAGAAATCAGCCTGCGTATCCAGATATTACCAGGATCTGCTCGCCTTCCAGTCGCTTGGTTCCATTACGACCAAATTACTGGTGGGTGCGCCTGTCGATTTGCAGCAGCGCGTTCAACCATCCATAGCAGCTCCGCTCGAACGGCCGAGCATTGTTGTCGAAGCCCCACCAAAAGAGCGCGATATTAGTCAATCTGACGCGTACGATGATGATGAGTTCCTGACAAGTAAAGCCGAATCAGATTCGGCACTTGAGTCTCCCCCACGCAAGAAAACTATGGACTCCGTTGTGGACGAGGACGGTTGGAATATGGTTGATGACGAAGAAGACGATGCTATCCACTCAGCTGAAAGTATCACGAGTGACAGAGAAAGTGACAGGTCGCATGAATCAGGTGATGTCGTGGAGGATGGCCAGGACTACAGTGGTGAGGAGTTCGCGTCAGTTTCTGAAGCGGCTGTGGAGGTTGACAACGCAGATAGAAGCACTGAATCAACAAAGTCAGAGCCACTAGTCGCAGACGAGAATGAAGATGATATCAAAGAGATGGATTTAACGCTGGCAAGTGTCAACGACGAAGACGAGGTTGCAGCTGTTCATGAGAGCACTGCGATCCAAGATGTACACGATGGTTCACAAGGAGGCAAGGACGAGTATCCGCTTGACTCAAATATTCTCGCAGATTCCGTGGTTGTAGAGACTGAGATTAAGTCTGCACTTGAGGAGACTAGCCAAGTGTACGATGAAGACTTCGCATCTATCAGTGAACCTGCAGCTATCATTGTGACGCCACCAACAGAGGAGCAAATGGTGGACGAAGTTGACGAGGAGGCGATGGACAGAACTGAACACGGTGAAGACGAAGTGTCCGATGAGAACGAAGCTGGTGACGCATACGATGAGGATTTTGCGTCCGCCAGTGAAAATGAGTCGATTCCTAAGGAGTTTAGTGCAGCTTTTGTTGACGAGATTGAGGAAGTCACTCCGATCACGGGGGTTGACGTTGCCGAAGGCGAAAGTGATGCAGTCAGAAATGACCCGTTTGACGACGACTACGAAGAAGACGGTTTCGAGGCCTCAGAGATGTCTGTCGAAATGGTCGTTGAGGCTCCAGCTGTAGCTGACGAGTTGGTGATCGAGCCCTCAGAATCGATCCATAGTCCCACCATTCTTCGCCAACCAGAGGAGGAGGGAGAGAGTGAAAGATACTCGGACGATGATTTCGATCGATCGAGTGCGGCTTCTAACACGTCTAGTCTTAGAGGAGATGAATCGCGAAGGGAGGAGCCGTCATCTGAAACGGATCCCGCTGTAACCTCGCCATGCTTCTTGGAGCAAGCACCTCCACTGCAGAGCCAGGACCACGAACCTCTTGAATTGTCAACTCAGCACTCGCTGAGCGCAAGTGAAATGAACTTAGCGATAGCTACACCGACAGCTGAGTCTCACACTGATACAAAGACTGCTCTAGTTGACTCAATCTCCGGTAGCATTCATGAGGAGGACCTGACGACTGCAAGTATGGAAGAACAAATGAAGCGGATTGAAGATCTCAAGCGCGAGCTTGATGATCGAAAACAAGCGATGGCTGCAGTTCAGAAGAAGCTCCGTGTTGAGAAGAGAAAAGAACATCTTCGTGAAGCGGAAACGCAGCTGTGGGCTGAGATGGAGCGGTTGGAGTCCGAACTCGTCGCAGACGAACGTATTCTGGAACTGACACGCCAACGTGGACGACTTGAGTCTATGGAGCTGGAGGCCAAGCATTCGGCGCTTCAACTTCGAGGCCAAGAGCCGTCGGATTTGTTAGCAGACTATGACTATTGTGAGGCAGTGGAGACTGTAAAACCTGTGGTGATCAAGCAAGACCACGAAGTTCAAGTTCGCTTGGCACAGCATCAACGTATCCTCGCCAATCGAGATGTACACTTATCGACGAGTGGTGTCGATTGTGATTTGCTGTTGGCATTCGATCATGTTGAAATTGCCGAGCTCCCCATCGCGTCTGTTGCAACAAGCATTGACATGGACAACTGCTTTGACCTCTCCGAGGCTGCTCGCGCTGCAGGGTTGGTTTGTGTAGAGGAGAAGAAGCCAATAGTGAAAGGCTCAGCTGATGTATCACAAAACTGCACAATTTCAGGAGTGGAACATGATGAAGACTACAAGATATCAACGTCGAAGCGAGACTATGAGAAGCCGCATGGAGACGCTCTGGATGGCGTGGAGACGGTGGATCTCTTGTGGGGATATGACCACGTTGAGAAGGCTGAGGTGGACGACTCCATGGGCGATCTTCTTCATGGATACGATCACGTTGAAAGCGCCGAAAGTATCACGTCGTTTGTCGACAGGGAACGAGTGGCACCGACCCCGCTTGCTCTGGCAGTGATGGAGAAGTTAGATACTAGCAAACAAAAGATTGAGTCAGACTTTCGCTCAGCCAGGGACAATGAGCAAGATATCATCAAAGACTTGCGCACACGAGACGAGCGTAACGGCACTGACGGGAATGGCAATATCGCCACAACGAATGTGGTCGAAGTCGCCGACGAAGAGAGTGAAATGCAAGATAGAGAGGAACCAGAACCCAAAGCGGATACTGACGCTCGCTTCATCGAGTCAGAGGGTGGTTCGGACGTCCCCAATGACCTGGCGAACTCCACGCATGAACACGAGCCCGTTCAGCAATCGAGAGATGAACACAAAACTCACCTGCCAACCCAAGAAGAGCCGACTACCTTTGCGGACGATGAAGAACTCGTCAGCCGTACCACCGAAGATCTGCTGAAGATTCTGTTGCGCAGTGCTGTTGCAGGTGGGTGGCCGAAAGCTGAGATTCTTAATGTTGTGGTTCATCTAACGTACCACGTCACTTCTTGGTTGCCTAGATATCACCAGCATCTCATATCGAAAGGTTACGCACGAAATCATCTCAACCACTGCGCCATCAAGTGACCGCACTACGATCGATGATCGTGCAACGACCAGTCGTATCGAGTCGGCCGAAACATGCAACAATACCAGTTGGTCCAGAACGTTGCTTCAGAGCCAAGCACAAGAATGGAATGACACCAACGACTCCACGGGCGGAGATGCAGGTGAATTGAAGTACAATGAAGAAAGCCATTACGTCAACGATGACGGCGTCGTGTATGACAACGAACAGCGTGATACCCAGTACATCGAAGCAATCGTCGATCGCCTCTACTCTGATCTTGCTACCTCCACCATCCAAGACGCAATGAAAGTCGAAATGAAACGACGCAGGGCCGCGGAAGTGGAGGCAAATCGTACCATCCAGCAGCGCGCTTCGCTCAAACATTCAATCGCTTCCGACGACAGGAGCGGACACCAATCCGAACAAAGCGTTGCCGAATCGATCGTGGCCCAGCTTCGTCTAGTACACCATGGGGTACGGTGTCACGGGTATGAATCTTGGGCTGACACGTTTGCGTATTGACACATTATGTTGTACAGGTATCTCTGCCATCCATCGACCAGAAACATGCAAATCAGCGCCAAGCTGTGCGTACACTTGCCGTACGAGACGCCGTTCTTGATGTGGCATCGACCGTGTACGACCACCTCAGCCGCGACAGGGTATTTTGCGATGAAGGAGACGAGGAGCGAAAACGCCAGATGCTTGTCGACCGAGTCAATCATCAGATGATGGAGGAGATGTGGAGAGTCCGTGAACGAGCGAAGGACGAGATGGATCGCTTCGCGAGCAAGATATCGGAAGAAGAGCAGGGTGAGGTGGACCAGGATGACTTGCGGCTACTGGAGTCACACCAACGGCTTGGCATGGGAACCTCGCTCTCCGTTCGATTTCAACACACCATCGCGCGTAATCAAGTTCCTTGGAACGCATCTGCAGGTGATGCTGCGATCACTCCAAGACAACGCCGTCGTGGGGGCTCAGCCTCATCGACACACGTAAACCATCCAGGGCTGGCGTCGCGGATCCTTGAACAAGAAGAACGTCAGATCACCGAGCGCATCACGGAGAGAATGATGCGCGATCTTGTGGAACGAGAGACGGCTGCAGCAATCGTTCGGCGGTGATCGCATCAACTTGGGGGGTGCAAACAATCACTCTTTGAGCACCACGTCAGATCTCAGTGCTTGATGCAGCCGTGGGTAGATGGGTGCACCGTTGACCTAGGGAGATGGGGCATGACCAGCGACAAGCAGAGCGCCGTCGGGTCCGCTTTCCAAATGCTGGAGTGCGGAGACCAAACAGTCCATCGATCAAGTATGCGGTGGAACGGAAACCAACAATCTGGAAGTCGAATTGCGTTACAGTATTCCAGCGTGTCAGGCTGTTTCTAGATACGTACAATCACGGCATCGCCACCACCAGGGATGTCTACTGCGTCAGCTTGGACGCCAGCAGGAGTCGCAGCACGCTCGGCGTGAAGAGTGGCATGGCGGCCGCGACCTGCTTCTCCGAGAGATGCTTGGCACCACCGATATGGCCGCGGCAGTGCGTCGAGCCGCAGCGGCAGTCAAATTTCTCGTCCATGTCCCACTCGCTCGTGGCGTAGTCAAACGTCACGTACTCGCCTTCCTTGATGGGCTTGGTCGCAACAAACGCGACCTCGGGCGTGTTCTCCGAGACCACGAGCCGCGCGTTCGGCTCGCAGCTGTGGTTCACGTACTCGAGACCGCCTGCAAACTCGAGGTGCTTGTCCGTGTCCGCCTGGACCGTAAACCGCGTGGGACGTGCGTGCTGCCACCATGAAGAGAAAAAAATTATTTGCAAGTCAGTTACACGGAAACGAGCACGAGCTTCTATACAGGGAAACGTACGAAAATGCCCGGCGCAGTGCCAATCACGTCACCGGCAGCAAAATCCACGGCCGCGATACACGATCGCCAATGCTCGTTGAGCTGCTCGATGACGTAGCGGCCGTTAGCAGTCGCGGGCATGTACCGCGTCGGCGCGTCGATGTTGACGGTGCTGTTCACAGCTGCTCGCTTGCCGGCCGTCGCGGGTGTGGCGGCCGCGGCCGAGAGCGCGCGGCGCGCGGAGGTGGATAGCAGGTTACGCGTGTGTCGGAGCATGATGGCGAGGCTGTGCGGGATGGGGTGTCGAGGGTAATTTCGCGAATGAGAGGAAGAGCGAATGCTGTTGACGGTCCGACAGGTGGGGAGGGGGATGGATGGGCGCTTGGGCGCGGGTCGCGACCGGCGAGGGAGGGAGAGAAACGAGATGCAAGTTGCGAGGATGACGCCGCCTGGGCTGGCCTGTCCTCGGCTCGGCTCGCCTCGTGTCACAGATGGCTGCATGGGACGAAGAGCTCCTTCAGGCAAGGACGAGGACATACAAAAACCAAGTGCTTTTGGCAGTTATGCGGTTAGAGAGGGTCCACAGTACCGAAAAGAGATTACGCGACAATGAGGTGGTTTTGGTGCGTAGGTCTGTGATCTCGCAATCGCCCAATCGAGCAGCTCTCTTCATCATGGTGGTGGGTGAATCAAGCCGCCGAGATCCGATCCTCCTCCTCTCGTGGACGCACGCCATACATTCGGCATTTGGTCCGGAGGTGACATCAGCAGACCACCGTCACCTGGTAAATTACCCACTGGTACGGGTATTCTACAACAACTGAGTGGCAACCCGTGGCAACCAAACGAAAATGATACTAAGTAGCCATCGGCCGACTTGAAGTTGAAGCGATCGAGCCGCACTGTGACGTTCTCTTCACGACACGACTTGCTGGATGTGCATCTGACCCCGAGGGTGCTCGGACGGACAAGTCCAACGTGATGTTGGAGATGTTGCTTTGAGCGTGTGGGCAAGGTGAGAGGCTCGACTGGTCGGATCATCCTGTCCGCGTCCATGCACACGGACGGTCGAGTGATCGTGTCGCGTCATCACCAAACTTCAATGGAGCTGCTGAGGTTTCAACCAACTGCCTTTACCCACTGCGCTATCACACAACACAGGTAGCACAGTACTCGCAGCAATGATGGCTAGTTCGTACTTAGAAGAATATCCGTACTTTACCGAGAGCTTCCGCACTTCGCAAGTGGTAATATTGCGACCATGACGATGGTGGCGACGCCGGCGGCGCTGCGGGCAGGCTCGCTGGAAGAACTCAAGAAGGAGCCGTGGCGGCTGCAGATCCAAGCGGACACGACAGCCGAGCAGCTGCGCGCGCTCGTGCTGCGTAACTACCACGTGTTTATCCAAAGCAACCAGAGCGCCAACGTCGTCAAGGACGAGGTGTGTGACACTAGGGGGGAAACACTGATGATGGAGAGTGCTGACGGGACGCTGTGAATGTATGTGCAGCTCACCGAGTTGAAGGACCGTACCGAAAAGATCCTGGCTGCGATCCCGGAGCTCAAGGCGTTCTGTGCGGACGTGCAGCAGGACACAGCGGCGATCGTCGCGCAGCACAGCGACATCCAGTTTGTGTTTGATCACTACATGGAGGTACCGCGCGTGTGATGAAGCTACAGAGGTATGCGGTGGAGAAGGTGGCTCACGATGGTGTGGTCGATGAACGGGAACAGTTGACCGAGTTGTTGGAGATCCCGCAGCTGCTGGAGGCGTGTATCCACAATGAGCTCTTCGACTCGGCGCTCGACGTGATCCAGTTCGCCAAGGACACGTTCCAGGGAAGTGACGCAAAGCACTCGTCCGGTGCGACAGCCACGAGCGGCACGAACTTTGTGATTGAGGCACTCGTACGTCCTGGATGAGTGGCTCCTCATCTACCAGGGGTTTGCTGACGCCGGTTGTTTTTATTCCTCAGGTCCGTGAGGTCGCTCAGATGACGACGCTGCTACGAGAGAAACTGTTACAAAAACTGCGAGAAGATCTGCAACTCGCTGTGTGTGTACGCATTGTGGGGTTCCTGCGTCGACTCGACGCGCTGACTTCGACCGAGAACGGACTGGTTGGTACGCCCGAGTACGAGCGGCAGCTGAAGGAAGAATTCCTCCGGTGCCGCAGCGCATGGCTCGCGTCGCTGACGCGAACTATTCCGACGGATGCGTACCAATATGTGAGTGGTGCTGTCATGGCGACCTGAAGAGAAGGAGCTAATGTTGGTGGTGATGCGTAGACGATCCAACTCATTGACAACAAGCGGACAAGCTGGTTCGACATGATCACACAGTACTCGGCGATCTTTGGGAGTGAGAACGTGGACGGCAAAGTGGACCCGCCGCTCTGTCGCTGGGCCACAACGACTGTGGCAGATTTCATCCAGATCTTGATGCGGTACGTCGCTACCGATCGCTGAGACTTGCTCTGGAACACTGCTCATGGGTGCGTCTGGTCTAGGCAACTTCCCAAAATTGAGGATTTCAGTTCCTTGGCGACGGTTCTCGAGCAGAGTCTCTTCTTCGGTGGATCGCTTGGTCGCGTGGGCGTGGACTTCCGAGCAGTTCTAGTGGTGTACTTTGAAGACCACGTGTTCGACCTCATGGCCCAAAATTGGGATGCGGCGTGCCGAGATTTCCAGGAGAGTCTCAATGAACATGCACTCACTGGCGGAGCAGCTGTTGGTTCGAGAACGCCGATTGTCTTGGCTTCGTATCGACACGCGCTGGCGAACTCATCGTCTCAAGCAAGTCACTTCGCGATGAACGGTGAGGAAGACTATTCCCCACCTCGTGTACTGATGTCATTCCCCATTTTGGCCGAGTTCACCAACGCATTGCTTGCGTCCTTCAACGAGCTTCGACTTTGCACGATCCTGTCTTTGGAGAATCGGCTTGCACAGCGACTCCAGCTCGCTCTCGCCACTGCTGTGCTCGTGATCAGCGAATTCTGCAAGGAGAACCGACTCACTTTGGAGCCCAGAGTTGGCGACAGTTTTACTGAGAACGGAAGTAGATCAACAAAATCTGTGGCACTCGCGAGCTCGATTCGGGACATGAATGAGGTTAGTTTATACGTTCACGAGACACCTTTCAGCACCACTGCACTGACCTGCGTCGGTGCTCGCAGGTCCTCGCGAACGATCTTCTACCCTACGTGGCACGCTGTTTTCACCGCCTGTTTCCTTTGCCCGCGACATCCAGATCTACTGCATCACCGCAGCAACCGACTGTCAATGTCGGCATTCTCGTTCAGCAGATGAAAGATCAACTCTTGTTGCCGTAGTGCAAATGTCAGAGGTTGATATGCCTCACACAGTGCACTATCACAATGCTTCCAAGTCGTTGAATGCAGCGATTCTGTGGAACAATGGGCGTACTCATGACGAGTAGTTATGTCAACTTGTCTGTGAAATGTTTAGCCTCGGAGTTGTTTCGTCGGTTCTTGAGGGCAACCAAGTTGAAGGTATTCTTTCATTATTGAAGAACATCGCTGATAACAGTTACACAAAAAGGCACTGAAGCTGGGAAGGAGACAAAGCGGTGACGACAAATCTCAGTATTCGATGCACGTAATGCCATATCATTCGAGATATCTCAAGCTCTCAATTCGTCACACCATTGCCATTACCGCACTCAAGTCGTTGGAAGTCTTGGATAACAGGAACGGCACATTCGTCAAGTCCCTACTCAAGTAAGCGTCTTAACCACTGGTCATGAATGCTGATGAGGAAGAGCGTGCTAGAGGTGTCACGAAGGACGTCGGCACGAGCTTTTTCGAGAGTAAGACCTAGCACGAGACGTTGCTGGCGGCGCCAGGGCACCGTGACTTCATCCTGAAGAGGATTGCGCAGGCGGATGTCGCCGTGCTGGTCGTGTCGGCTGACACTGATGCAAGCCTTCACCTTCGAGTCGCTCAGTGTGTAGGATGTGTCGCGCAGGTGGATGAAGAACTCTGAGCTCATCGTGGTTGAGTTGCGCGCTCTACTATGATCGCCTCCGAAGTCGCGGATATCTCGATATGCATATTCTTCAAGTCACTGCTCGGATCGATTGTTCGATCACTTTTCAATCATTGGGCGATGTGGGCCTTCACCTTGGTGTGCATTTCTTTGGCAGCTTCCACCTCGTTCATGCAATACCCCCCTTTTGCTTTGTAATAGTAACGCATCTCAGCAGTCTCGTTCAGCCGAATGTAGATGGTGTTGGACACACTAGTCTCTTCGTTCGGGGTGGCGACCATCAAGACTTCGGAGGATGCGTCCAGTTCGAACACAATTTCGAGTCGCGAAGGGCCGAGGGATCCATCAAGCCGGACAAGGTTAGCTCGCCGGTCAGAAATTTATCCTTTTTGAAGATTCACTCACCTTCGCTTTCGTCTGGTTATGGCTGGAGATTGCTGAACGTCTACCACTATCCTGTGGGGATCGCGCCGCCTTAGATAAGAATCGGATACGTCTAGCCACCCGTCGTCTCGACATCAAGTGAGTAGTAGACAAGAGGAGTGTACACAATGCCTCGCAGTTTATCATCGAACCCGTCACTAGAGATCTTTGCTTGCACAGCCGCTCCCTGGTTCACAGCCTTTGCTACATCGACAAAAATCCAACTCTTCCCATCAAAGTGGCTCTGTACCGACAGTCGCAGCTGCTGTATACGTGCCGAACCACCATACAGTTGAATGATGACAATCTCCGATTTCTTCAGGCCGCCGTCAGAGAGCACGTTGTCGATGGGTTCCACGAGGTCAAGAGTGTGGAGGTCGGTGACCAGATCGATGCTGTGGTTCGTCTTCCAGTGGAGGGCACTATGATCCACGATCTGTTGGGTGAAGGCGTCACCGCCAACGCCAGTTACGTCGTGGTTCTCGGACTGCACCTCGTGTACGCCTCCGTCAATGCTGAGCAGTGTCAAGTCGAAGCTTCCTCCACCGGCATCCAACACCAACACATTCTTGTCGCCGACGATCTTCTCGTCGATTCGTTGACTAAACAAGGCAGCCGTCGGCTCATTGACGACACGTTCCACCGTCAATCCAGCAGCCTCTCCAGCATCCTTTACGGTTTGACAAGCTGTTTCTCTGAAATACAGTGGTACCGTCACCACAGCGTACGAGACATCCTCGCCCACGACGTTCTCGGCGAACTGCTCGAGCCTAGCCAATATGACTGTGGTGATCGCCTGTGGTGTGTTTCCGCGTGTGCCATTCTGGGCCGTCGCTTGAATGAACGGCGTGTTGTTTCGGTCGACGATGTGGTAGGGCAGTTGGTGGATGGCCTGTACTTGAGGGCTGTCGAATGAGTGGCCGAGCAGGCGTTTGAAGTCGAAGACGGTGTTGTGATGGTTCGAGAGAGCCCGCTACTTCGCATCCTCACCAATGATGGTCTCTCCAGTGACGGCGTCCCACATGCATAGGTGGGGTCGTACGTGCGCCTCTGACGTTGGGGATGATATCGATGCTTTGTGCGTCGGTTCGGAAGATGGTAGCTCATGCGTAACGTGTTCCCAAGTCAATGCCGACGATGGGTGTTCGGTGGTGACGACTGTCGTGATTCACAGTTGTGATCATGGCCGATGACGTTGCGAGGAAAACGAGTGCCAGTAGCAGCATCGACATCAACGTCACGACGCTTTTAGTCTGGTGCTTGCTTGGGCATCGTGAGCGTGCATGAAATTTAGGTTGTGTTGATTCTTCTTCGTGAGGAGGGACAGTACATTTTCACCTGGGGACGTTGGGTACATATTCGTAGGGGTTGTCGTTATCATCGCTTAATCCTCAACTCATGTTCAAACAAAGTCGGCTCTACTATATGAACACATGCTGAATGGGCACTGGTTGAACTTGTTAGTTGTCGATCTCCATCGTGCTTGACTCCGGGAACTGGAGCCGCATGCCGTCAAACGCCATCTCAATCTGAAGTCCTTCTGTCTTACTGGTCTCCCGAAGCATCACACTGTCACGATTGTAGTCGAATTCGTGGCTCATGCCCGTGAGCAGCGTGCGCTTTGGTCGGATCGTGCGGATCTCACGAAGTACATCACTCAGGTTCATGTGCGTCGAGTGGTAGTTTGTCAAGTACAACGCGTCGATGATGAGCAGGTCAATCGGCGGCTTGGACTTGTCGTTCAAGTACGCACGCGCCTCCTCGGTAAATTCGCTCACGTCGGAGATGTACACGAAGCGTACACCAAACTCCGCACCAAATTCAAACGCGCTCGACAGGTATCCCTTGCCGTGGATGACTGGGAAGGGCACGACCGTAATTCCACAGACCGAGAAAGGCTTGAACCAGTCGAACAGCTTCCACTGTAGCTTGGCGACCCAGCGGAACGGCTGCGGTATGATGTTAGCCTCACGCTGGGCACGCTCTTCGTCTTTTTCCATGAGGTACTCGAACTTGCCGTTCAATTCCTGCTTGGTCAGCTCGCTGCAGTGCAACCCCATGGGCTCATGGGGTTTCTTGATACTCTCGCCTGTGGCCGCGTCGGTGCTGGTCTCGAAGCGCTGGACCTCACGCAGATCGTCCAGTCCAAGACACGCGTCCGCATGGCCATGCGTGAGCACGACCGCATCAATGTGGCTCACACCAAGCGGTGGTAGCACTCGCAGCACCGACTCGCGAAACGTCTTGCCGCAGTCGATGAGGATGTTGGCATTCGAGCGCGTGTCGCGGACAAGCAGACTCGGGTTCAGGCGGCGATTCTTGGAGAGTGGGTTCGCGTGGGCCTCAAGGCACACGGCACACGTGCCCGCGAGCACGCAGCGCATGGCCGGGATCGCCGACGACGGGCCGCAGCCCATGACCACGACCTCCATCTTCCGCGGTGGTTTCAGGTCTTGACCACTGGGACTCAGAACCTCTGAGTCAGAGACCCCGGGTCCATATTGACCAGGTCCATTACTCACGGGTCGCCCGTGATGATGGGTCAGATTACTTTTTCTTTCCTGACATGCTGTGAGTGAACGTCCCTCGGTCGCTTGTGAAAAAGAAGCCCTCGCTTGTCTTCGCGTCAGCTGACGGCGCCTTCCGCCAGCGTGCCACCAGCCACCACCACTGGCTCCACGTGCCGCGGCCTCTTTCCCCCCTCGGGCTCCGTGCCACTCCCTCTCTTGCTCGACCCCTCACGATGGACGCGATCAATGTGGACGCCATCATCGAGAAGCTCCTCGCCGTGCGGAACGCGCGACCGGGCAAGGAAGTGCAGCTGACGGAAGCCGAGATCCGCGGCCTCTGCATGCAGTCGCGCGATGTCTTTCTGAGCCAACCCATGCTGTTGGAGCTCGAGGCACCGATCAAAGTGTGCGGTATGTGATTGAGGGGACATGCGTAGGATATGCCAAAGGCGCTGACGCGGATGGGTTCGTATGTATTCGTATGAAGGAGACATCCACGGCCAGTACTATGACTTGCTGCGTCTGTTTGAATACGGTGGATTCCCGCCGGACGCCAACTACCTCTTCCTTGGGTGCGTCGTCGTCATCCATTTGTTGTTCCTGCGAGCCCCTCAAGCTCACAAACATTTTGCTCCCAACTCCTTAGGGATTATGTCGATCGCGGCAAGCAAAGTCTTGAGACGATCTGCTTGCTGCTCGCGTTCAAGATCAAGTACCCCGAAAACTTTTTCATCTTGCGGGGTAACCACGAGTGCGCCTCGATCAACCGTATTTATGGCTTCTACGACGAATGTGAGTGTCCAGTGGTGACGATTGGATGTGGTGCGTGTGAGCTCATGGCCATTCCATCATGATCACAGGCAAGCGTCGCTACAACATCAAGTTGTGGAAGACGTTCACGGACTGTTTCAACTGCCTGCCTGTCGCTGCCGTGATCGACGAGAAGATCATCTGCATGCATGGTGGACTGTCGCCCGAGTTGAGCCACTTGGAGCAGATCAAGCGCCTACTGCGCCCCACTGATGTGCCCGATACGGGCTTGCTGAGTGATTTGCTGTGGGCTGACCCGGACAAGGACATTATGGGCTGGGGCGAAAACGATCGAGGCATTTCGTTCACGTTCGGGCCGGATATTGTCAAACAGTTTTTGAAGCGCCACGACTTGGAGCTCATCTGCCGCGCCCACCAAGTCGTCGAGGACGGATATGAATTCTTTGCCAAGCGACAGCTCGTGACGCTCTTCTCGGCCCCGAACTACTGCGGTGAATTCGACAACGCCGGCGCCATGATGTCGGTGGACGAGAACCTCATGTGCTCATTCCAGATCCTCAAGCCAGCCGAGAAGAAGCAGCGCTTCGCGTACGGAGGAGCACAGCGCTCGGGCGGTGCGTCGCCGTACTAGTCAGCTAGTGAGGATTTCAATTCCGTTCGTTTTGCTTTCCGCTGCCTTCTATGCCATTGTACCGTACAGACCGTCACCCACAGTCGGAGCGAAAGGAGCATGACACTTTGCTTCAAGGAGCCCGTGGTGTGCTTTTTTTGTACAGCTGCACCCATGCCTCTTCCTCGATGAGATACAAGCTCTCGTTCGGAGTTCGCAGGGAGAGGGAGACCACAAGAAGTTCTTGTGGTGAACATGGTAAGCAGCTCTGGTTGGGTGGACGCGTGTCACCAAGGTGTCACAGAGCCACTTCAACACCACAAGATGCACTTCGATTGGTTGAAACATTCCAAACTCATCTTATTTTCAGCCAATAAAATTGATATACGTCAGCCTCCCTGACGATTGCTGTGCCACGTGGTGGCTGCATCCACCACCGACGCCAAATGAGGAGCCTCGCGATCGCGGAGCGACCAGCTCCTTCGCGCAGCTCCGCTCGTCTCCATGGCCATGGCCACAGTTTCCACTATAGCTATGACTAGTGCTCTCTGTATTGGATCCACCACTACACACGTGGCCTCCACACACCTATAGCGCCGCGACAAGATCGCTTTTCGGGTGCGCAGTGCCACGTCAGCTCGTACTTAGTTGAGCCAACATAGTACACCTCTGTACCCTTTGAA
>JAADVY010000130.1:0-28406 GCA_023336035.1 Pythium plurisporium
ACCCCCCCTGTCTGTAGCTCGCCCCCCCTCGCCACCCACAGGCGGCGCTAGCTGTTTGGTCTCATTTTCGCTCTTCTGGATCCCCACCACGAATCGCTTCCCTCTCAACGATGCCGACGCTCGTGGTGACGCTGCTCAAGGCCAACGACCTGCCGGCGAGCGACTTTGAGATGACGCAGGGCGGCAAGAGCGACCCGTACGTGAGCTTGTCGCTCGGCGGCCAGACGTTCAAGTCCACGTGCCACAAGAAGACGCTCGACCCGATCTGGCAGCCGGCGCAGCGGTACGAGTTCGAGGTGCTCCACGTGCGCAAAGAAGTGCTCAAGATCTCAGTGTTTGACCAGGACACGTGGAACCGCGACGATCTGCTGGGCACGGTCGACGTGCCGGTCTCGCGCTTCGAGGAGCAGGCGGACCAGATCGTCACGGAGACGCTCACGCTCGAGCAGCCCGAGGAGTTCCACAAGCAAAACCGCCACTCGACCATCACGCTCGAGTTCAATTTGCGCCTGAACGAGAACGGCGAAAAGACGCTGCGGATCTGGGAGAACGAGCACTACTCGCCGACGCAAGGCTGGAAACCGAGCGACGCGAACGAGCGACAGCAATGGTCCACGTTTGACGAGTCGCGCACGTCGAGCCAGTTTGAAGAGGTGGCACCGGACGTGCCGCCGAGCCACGAGGCCAAGGGATGGGGCTACTCGACGCAGCGCGGCGACTCGCAAGGCTGGGAGTACGCGTCGTCCTGGACCGGCACGTGGAGCGCCACGCCCGGCACGCTGTCGTTCTGCCGTCGACGAATGTGGGAGAACGTGTGCGAGCCCAACTAAGGCTGCGATTGACGGGGGGCACCACAAAAAAACGATAGGTTACGTTCCACGATCCTCACCAGCAGCAGCACGCACCCGACGTACGGTCGCCTAAATGTCTAGGCTATGGATACCAAGCAGGTCTACACGAATGAAGCAAGAGCGAAACGAGAAAATACAAACAACCTCTATCTACAGTCTCATTCTTGCACGGGTGGCGGCGTAGCGATCCCCGAGAGTGCCGAATGGCTGCCACCGCCTCCGAGGGCCGCACCGCCACGGGCCGTCATGGTCTTTTTGAGTGTCGAGCGAAGGTTCTCCAGATTGGTCTTGAAGGTCAGGCGGGGCACGTAGGCCTCGCCGTCCTTGCCATTCCGTAGCCACGATTGGAGCAAGATGTCGAGACGCCGGAACGCGTCCATGGACAGCAGGCCCAGTCGCGCGACGTCGCGTGGTGCATTGATCAGCTGCTTGTCGTACTCGGCGTCGACTCCGAGCCCCCAGGACCGGAAGATCTCGATCGCCTTCTCAAACTGCGACGCATTGGGGGCCGTCCACTTGCCGTTCTCGACCACATACTCACTGCACGAACGCCTGTCAATTAGTAGTGCCACACTAGTACCCGACGGCTGCGTACCTACACACGTACTCGATCGCGACGCCGATGCAGCGATCGACCATCCGAGGAAATACGTAGCTGCGGGAGGGGCTCGGTGCGCGAACCACGCGTTCGCCCAGCGGCACCAGCAATTGCTTCATTACCGACTCGACAAATTCCGTCTACGCGAGAGACCATCAGAACACCCGGCATCAGCGTCCACAGCAAATCGAGAACTACGTACCGCTGCGCCCTTTGCCTTGGGCGGACCCTCGGCTGGGACGCCCAGCGGAGGGAAGCGACTGATTCGTAGTGCCGTGATCTCGACGTTTTCCTGCATGGCCTCGCTGAGCTCGGCGAGCTCGAACTTGCACTCGGCGAGCCATTCTTCCCACTCGAACGAGATCTTCCGAATCTGTGGAAGCCGAGCAGCATTGCCGTCTCTGTCGTTCGCTGAACCCGGGCGCGAGTTCGACGACGTGAGCGACGAACTAGACGAGGACGACGAGTAGCCTCCGCTCCGCCGCGGCGTGAGCCGCTGCTGCTGCATGAGACGCGAGATGTCTTGGTCCCGCTCTTCATTCTCTTCAATTAGCTGCGCGATACGGTCTCCCTCAGCGATAAGCGCGGCGAGCAAGTCGTGGAACTGCAGCTGCGTCGCGAGGAGGTCCAATGCTGCCGTCGCAGTGAAGGATGCATTGGTCGCGAGCCACCAGTGCGGCTTCGTGAGCTGCGCGAACTGCAGGAACTTGTGGAGCGCTGGAAGCAGCACCGACAGCACCATCACGAAAGGGCACGTTGGGCCATCGTGTACGGCTTCGCTGCCGTCGTCACCATCGTCCTCGTGCTCAAACGTTGGTGCAGTCGATGGCGGTGCTGACGGTGTGGACACCGAGACCGTCGCTCCATGGCCAACTCCGAGACGCCACATTCCTGCGAAAAGTGCGAGCAGCTTGGGACGGATCTTGAGCACGGAGCTCTCGGTAAAAGCCGCTCGCATGTCGCTAGCGGTGCCGCCCAGTCGAAAGAACGAGTGGATCTCGCTCAGCACCAGTCCACATTCGCAGAAGAATGCCGTGAGGTGCGGCGAGCGAAGGTGGTACGCATTCGGGCATGTGACCGAGTTGATATCAAGACGTCCAGGTCGATCACAGTCGTCCGCACAGTCAAACATGTCATCGTCGTATCCGTCTCCATTGGACGAGGCCGCGCCACAGTACTCACAGGTCGATGTGCGGCGTGAGTCGGCATTAGCTGGTGCGGTCGGGTGACTGGTCGAGGCTTTGCTAGCCCGAGGAGATGGTGAACTGGAGGTATTGGTAGGCTCTCCGTCGTGGCCCGCGTGGTGACGCGACTTTTTGTGGTGCTTCCCGTGCGCGTGGCTCTTCTTCTTGCTGCGGTGCTTCATGAAGGATAGCTTGGGTGAACCAAAGACCTCTATCTCATATGGCCCAGCGAGGCTTATGAGACCCACGCGTCGTTGAAAATAATATTTGGTTTCTACTATCGTAACGGTCGGCCAGTAAAGCAATAGCCAGACAGCCACAGAGCTGTGGCAGCTCAATTCCTGTCTCCTATCACAACGATCGCATCTGGCAATTGTATGATATCCGTAGCTGGATGCAAATACCGTTCTTGTCGTCTATAACGATGCATGCCCAACTCACTCGAAGCCGAACCCGGTGATCTCCATTTGAATGACCTGACAAGACAATACAAATCACATTGAGCAAACAGGCGTCGCTGCAACAATCCAGAAACGACGATAGCAACGTACCAGCGTTAGATACGTCTCGAGCTCGTCTTTCGACTTGTAGATGGGCAGGTCAACGCGGTTGAAGCACGTGTGTGCGCGAGGACAGAGACCGAGTGGTGGCGTTCCGCGAGGGACGAGCTGGAGCGTGAACTGGTGCACGTAGCCACTCGCACTCGTGAGCGCCTTGAAACCTTCGACTGGCACCCGTGATGAACCTGTTGCGAACTGCAGTAACCGAGCACGCTCTTCGTCGTTGAAACGGTTGGTGATGACGTCCCAAAACCAGCTCACCACTTTGCGTTCCTTGTCTCGAGCCGATGCATCAGTCTCCGGTGCGAAATGACGTACGCGTGACTGCGCGGCCCAGTCCTTGACGTTGATCGTGGGCAGACCACACAAGAAGAAATCGAGTTCTTGGTAGTCAAACACCGTGAGGAGATGCTTTGGGATGATCTCGTACAGCCCGGACATGAGTGCACCGAGCTGATCGGCCACCGAGTCGAGCATGCGATACTTGAGCACGAGCGCGAGGTACTCGAGCTTGTTCTCGTCCGTGACGTCGATATCTCGTCCGCCAGGCTTGAGATCAACAATATCCTCATCATCTTCCGATGCCTGCACACTAAATGTGACACACAGCGAGTCGACGCCGTCGTTCTCGCGCATCCACAGACAGCTCTTGTACAGCTCCTCGTCGAGGAACTCGAGATCCGAGAACGTGATAGGCACACCGAGCAAATGCTTGAGCAACGGCAGTGCCAAGTGGGCCTCGAACACGAGCCCTTCCAAGATCGCACGGCCAAAGAACCGACCGGCAAACTTGAAGTACGTGAGGTGGTCCTCACCCAGCACTTTCTTCGAGTTCGGGTTGATCCAGTAGCTCGTGCTCTCCCCGCTGGTCGTGATGAAAACGCCGTTGTCGGCACTAAACAGTCCCTGTGAGACTAGACCAAACCATTCCCGCAGCACACCACCGGCGTCCAGTGCCGGCTCGCCCTTGAATTGGATGTTGAGATGTTCCTTGCTCTGCGTGAGGATGTGGTCCCGAGTGAGCACCGCGATCGAGTCTTCCAGCACATGCGTACGACGCACTCGCACTTTGTACAGCGAGTGTGTGAATGGCACGGCGATGCCCGCGACCTTGCGCAAGAACCACCGCTTCTTCTGCTTGAAAGGCAGCGACATGAGTCCTTCGAGATCGAGATCGTCGTCGGGATTCGCGGCGCCCTCGGTGGAGAGATCGTCTGCAGACGACATGGTCGGACGCGCCAGGCCACGCGCGCTCTGCTGCTCGCCGTCTTCCGAGAGGATTGGGATCGCGACGGCGTCAGTCGTTTGCTTCCAGCTCACTTGGCCGTGCTCGTCCAGCTCGCTGTAAAAGCCCATGGTCGCGGCGTTCTTGCGGTGGAGCTGCTCGGCGATCGTCTCGGAAAGGTGGCTCGCCCGTGGGTCCCGCCGCATCCGCGTGTTGTTGCGCAACCGCGTGATCAACGAGTCCTTCTTCTTGAGCAACGGCAAAGCCGTGCGCACCCAAATGTACGCGCCATTCGGCAGCTGCACGCGCTGCCAGAGCCGCCGCCGCTGCGCACTGCGCTGACGCTGCGTGAGCTGCATGCGGTTGAGACGGCGGTACCGCAGCGCGCGCTGCCGCGTGTTGAGCGTCGACGCGTCGAGCATCGGTAGTTCGCCGTGCATCGAACTCTCTTCCCCGACGGTGCTCAAGAACGTCGCGCCCAAAAACGTATTGCCCATGATGACCGTGTCCGCGAGCACCGCCGTCTGTGTGAGCGTCGATGCCTCCTGCGAGCCGCCACACAAGTGGCACGCCGCGACGTCCGGGTTGTTCATGTGGAGACACACAATGCACTGCCACTCGCTCGCGCCGTCCTCCAGCACCGTGTCGGCGAGGTTCTCGCGCACGAGCAGCTCGCGGTCGAGCGGGTTCACCATGTCGACAGTGGACGCCGGCGGCGGCGCGTGGAGCATGCCCGAGCAGCAGATCACGACCCCCAAGAGGATGAAGAGCATCAGCCCGACGGCGAGAAAGCCGACGTTCAGCGCCGTGTCGCCCATGGGTCCAGTCGCTTGTGGATATGTCGGCGAGTGATGGAAGGAGAAGAGTGAGAGAGAGAGAGGAAGAAGGAGAACGAGACACGCCAACGACGGGCCGGTGGACGGTGGGGACCCACTTCGGGTCGTCTGTGTCACGCGCGGCCGCTCGTCATGTGTGTTCTTCGGTGTCTTCTTTTTCTTCGGGGAGGGACCCACGCGATCCACGGGGTTACTGTACCCAAGAACTAGAGGCTACTAATCAGGTAGGAGGCAGTACCACCGAGATGGGCTCCTGAAAGAGCGTTGAATCAGTGAGTTTTGGTAAGGAAATTTAGCCAATGTGATGTAGTTCATCTGTGGAGTTTGGACCAATAGGAGCGGGATGATTACGCGTATAACCGCCCCCATGCCCTGGCGTTCTTGTTGTGTGCATGCGACGTGAGACCGGCAGCTCCGTTGTGTGAAGGCTTCCATCGTGTAGCTTCGCGTGGTCCCCCGTGCTCGTGCTCATCGACAGCGGCACCGCAGACACAAAGTGCTCGTGTGGATTCCCTCCCCGACCGCCGACGCTCCGTGCAGTGCGCGTAACCGATCGACTCACGTAACCTCGTGGGACTTGCGTTACGTCTGGTTTCCAGAGAGTGAACGAAACAGACGCAGAGGTCTTGGTGGTGTATCCATCTGGTGGGCCGCTCTCTCTTTCCTACTTGACCCGCCAGTTTCCAAGAGGGGACGACGTGCACCGAACTCCTCCTCATTACCATGAGCTCCACGTCATCGTCGCCGACGGTGCAATCGCCCGGCCTGCCGCCGCTGTACCTGCCCGAGCACATCGTCGTTTTGATCCACGGTAACAACGGCGCGCCCGAGGACTTTGACTCGGTGGCTCGAACGCTACGGACCAAGTACACGGACGAGGAGCTGCTCATCATCAACTCGCACGCCAACCACACGCAGACCTCGATGGGCGTCGACGTCGGCGGTGAGAAGCTCGCGCTTGAGATCGTGACGGCGATCCTCAAGTACGACTTGAACCCCAAGGTGGACACGTACAAGTTGTCGATTATTGCCCACTCGCTGGGCGGCCTGTACGCGCGATACGCGATCGCGCAGGTCCAGGAGGAGCTCGCGATGCTCAACATGGATTACGTGAGCTTTGTCACGCTGTGCACCCCGCATTTGGGGTCGCGTCGCCCACGGGGCCCTTCGACCATCAAGGTGAGTTCAAGTGATGGTATGCATGCTGGATATGTCTTAACTGACCACCGCGTCTGCATAGTAGAACGTTTACCGCATGGGCGTCCACAGTGTGCTCGCATCCAAGTCCATTTATGGTCAGACGGGGGTTGATCTCTTGGTCTCGATTGGTACGCTTGCTTTCGGAATTTTATTTTCTCTCGTATGCTAACGTGGAACGTGGTGTGTCGACGCAGATATCAAAGACCCCGACGTCGATCCGAACAAGCGTCCAGTGATCGATGCAATGAGCGATCTAGGTGGGTACTCGCATAGAACAAAGTTGTTTTTTTCAGTGGGCAGGTCTAACATCGACCGGTGCGTCTCCGATCCACAGACTCGGTATTTGTGCGCGCATTGCGAAAGTTTCGGCACTGCACGTTGATGGCGATGGCCGACGGAGACGTCGTCGTTCCGTTTGCGTCCGCCTCCATCCGCAATTTCAACCCGTACCCGAGCGTGCTCTTGAGCAAGAAATTCGACTGCTGGAAGTGGCATGTCCGTCACTACGGTTTCCAGAAGGCCCCTCAGGTGCTGCTCACACGCCTCAATGACCATGTCGATGAACTGTTCGAAGTTGACCCCGAGCATGTGCACATGGGTCTCGATGTGAATGTGTGCGAGCGCTTCGCGAGTGTTGAGGGCGAGTACGACTGCGACAATAAGCATGAAGTGGAGTTTGCGTTTGATCTCATCCAGCGCCAACAAGCGGCCGTGCCGTGGCGTCGAGTGGATATCCTCGTGGAGCCGTGTGGCGTGAAGGGCAAACTGCGCCTCCACGACTGGCCGATCAACAAGATGCAACAACCCGACTGTGGCGCACTCGAGTTTATCGACTTGCTCACAGATATCATTGGCGTGGACCACGGACTCGAGCTTCGTCCCGTGCCGGCTGAATTACTGGTCGACAGTAACACCGTCGATGTGGTGGTGGAGGAAGAGCGACGGTCACGATTGAGCTTCACCAAGAATCAGTTTGGCGAACAAGTGGGGACATTCTTTCAGAGTGTCAAGAGCCGATTTGGATCCTCCACGGATGAGGGATCATCGCAGGCGAGCTCTGGTGATGAGAGCGCGCCCGCTCCTCCGTCGTTTTTTCAACAGATGAAGACCAAATTCAGCTCGCCACAGACGGATACAGTAGTCTCCGAGAGCAGTACCACGACGAACGTTGTCGTGGAGGCGCCGGCGACGGCTGATGTGCCCACGGCCACGACTGTCAGCGTGGCGACTGACGTTGCTGAACAGCGAACAACAACGATGTGATAATACATACAGGCTTTGATAATTCAGCTGCGTTTCATTTGGGCGATTACGTCGTCAAGGAAAGAGACGGGCAGTCGGAATCCCTGTTGTCGGCATTTCGTCGTCGCGACTCGGCATGCCAAGTCGACGGTTTCGGGCAAGGATACACCGTGCGCAAATGCAGCGAGCGCTCCTCCAATAAACGAATCTCCAGCTCCAACCGAGTCGACGGTGCTATCAATCGACGCAGTCGTGACGTGGTGTTCAGTTTGTGTGGCCGTATCCAAATAGTACACACCATCGGCTCCCCAGGGACAGATCACTGCACGAAGATTCCATTCTGCGCGCCACAATTGTCGAAAATGGTCAAAGAATGCCCTCGCATCCGCAAGTCGTAGCTTCTTTCGAATGTAGTCTTTCGACACAAATGCGATATCAAGATGTTTGAGCAAGCTGCAGTTCGTGCATAAAGCTTGAGCACGATGGCACCCATTACAAAAACATGCGCACGACTCACCGTTCGATATGGTCCCAGTCGTTGCGGAGAGCTTCAATTTCAAGAGAAATCATCACCGCGTTGCCTCGCGAGCGAAGAAACTCGATCATTCGTCTCACGTTCTCCAAGTTCCGACCTTCAAAGTGGAACCATCGCGTGGTCGGCATATTGTGACCACCGGTTGGAAACAGTCGCGTTTCCTCGATCTTGGCAACTCCTTTGCAGAAAGAATCAAAACTGAGTTCCGGAAGATCGCGGTGGTGGATGATCGTACGAGATCCGGTCGCCTTGCTGGCAAGAATGTACTTTACGGTGAAGTTCGTCAGTCGACACATTCGCTGTCAAGCTCAGTCATGATCTATATAGGAGCACAAACCGATATGGGCATGGAACCACTGGAGAGCACGTCCGCCGCGCTCGCGTCTACCCCAAACGACCAAAGATTCTCGGTGACAAACGCCGCGTCGCCGTCGCGCGTCGGATCCGTCATGGTCCCAAGCCAGCGGCATATGCATCCAAGCTGGGCACTAATCGCCTAACGCCATGGTGAAGCGGAGGAAACAACAGCCTGAGTGCATGGATGGGGACGAGACAAACGTCAACGGATACGAGTTACCAATGCGTTGGTGACATTGCCCCCTCTACGCCATACAAGTCCACAAGGCATGAGCACCACCACCGTGAAATTACATTTGACGACGCATAGTACCTTGTCTTCCTGGACGTCAGCGCTCGAATCTACAGCAGTCGCCAACGACCACAAGAAAGCGTCACGCCTGCCATGCATCCCTCGCATGTTCCTCCTGTTTCGTACCTTGCTGTCCTCTGTGGAGAACGAAAAGCCTATCAGCCGGCAGCTCACACACAGCGCGTTTGCGTGCACATACAATACGCACCGTCTGGATACGCGTCGACCTCCTGTATGACGTCGATTGTCGCGATGCCCACGCCCACAATCTCCATTACAATGCAGGTCTCGGCTCAACGTCAGTTGAAGGCCTCCACTTCAAGCGCTTCCACTGTACTGATACGCTTCTACTAAGTACGACTCATTAAAGTACGAACATTTCGCGTCAACTTGCGACAGATGGTCCGGTCGTCTTGCGTTTCTTATCGTTTTCTTGGTCGAGTGGTGTTCTCGAAGTTATTTCTGGAACGTGTCATGTCACACCCAATCAGCAACCAGGATTCTGGAAAAATCTCGAACAAAGCCTTCTTTCATCCAATCAAAAGCCTTGTACTCAAGTAGACTATTTACGATTGGTTGTAAAGGAGAACGACAAGCCAATCAGAAGCACCTTGTTGACGTACTCGGGCGTCGTTTCTGGGTGATTGACGAGATCACCATTGCCACCGTGCGATGCTTCGCAGCGTTGCTGCCCGACCTGCGATCTCAGTCCGCAAAGTACAGCGCAACACGCAAGCGATACAAAGCAGCCCACGAACCCATGGCGTCTCCCCAAGCGCAACCATCAGCCGCCCCGCAGCAGCCAACCATCGCGTTCGTGATCCGCCCGCAGCCCGTCACACTGTGGTTCGAGTTCAACGACGGCTCCCGCCTCGGTGTGACCCCGCCGCCGATGATGGGCGGCATGCCATTCCTGATGGTGCCCGGTCTCTTTGGTGGTGCCAGCGGCGCTGGTGGCCTCGAACGTCAGCTGCATGAGCTGTTCCTGCGCACGCAGAACGAGCAGCACGGCCCACCGCCGACGAGCAAGGCCTTCCTCGAAAAGATCCCGATTAAGACGTGGACGGAGAAGTTGAAGCAGGACGAGAAACACACTGACTGCTCGATCTGCCTGTGCGACTATGAAGAGAACGACCAGGTTTTGCCGCTGCCGTGCGGCCACCAGTTCCATCAGGAGTGCGGAATGAAGTGGCTCCTCGAACACAACGTGTGCCCAACCTGCCGGTATGCTCTGCCCACGCAGGAAAACATAACGACCAAGCCAGAGGCAACGCCGAGCCCAGCTCCTGTGGCTGTGTCGACAACGACGGAGCCCGAAGCCGAGGACGACATCGCGCGGACGTCGTCGCGCGTCCGTCAGCGCTCGCCCCGCCACGAGCCGCAGCGTGTGGTGCGTCGTCGCATCAACGAGATGGAATCGTTGGTTCTTCCGACGTCGACCGAGGATGACGCACTGGACAGTCTCCTCGAAGAAGAGGCAGCCCGATTTGTTGCCGAGGAGCAGGAGAAGCAGCGGATCGACCAAGTCACGTTCGACGACCAGGATGTCGAGGAGCTTCTCCACGACGTGTCCAGCTAGACAAGGCCTCTGGACAGTTTTGGTGTAGATTAGAGCAGCGCAAGCTAGAGTCGCCTTCCGATATTTATCACAAAATACATGTGCTCGATTGTTCAATTTTCATGTTCATCCTCCCATGTTTTCCTAAATAACACGAATTGAGCTGTCGTAAATTTCAGGTGGCCTCCAGCCACAGCCTCTGGATCCTGTCTTCACAACCTCGCCATAAGTTACATAGATAAATAACTTCGCTTCTGAGCCCCATTGTACAGTACTGTACCCGGAGAGCGCATCCAACTTAAATTGCCGTCTGAATCTGAGTCTGGATACTTCCCCCGCGTAAATTACGTCCGTAACCAATCGCTGGTGACCTTGTGTGGGCAAATCTGGAAGAAGCAGGATCGCTCTCTCCCCCGTCGTCCCCGACCTCCGTCCGCCTCCCCTCGTCGCGAAGCAACTCGAGCCAAGATGGCGAGCGTGCGCAGCATGAACCCGAACGCCGAGATCATCGCCAAGTCCCAGGCGCTGATGGTCAACGTGAGCGCCGCCAAGGGTCTCCAGGGCGTGCTCAAGTCGAACCTCGGTGCGTGGGTCTAGTGAGCGGGCAACAAGCACGTGGAGACTAACCCGAGGCTATTTGACAGGCCCCCGTGGTACACTCAAGATGCTCGTGGGCGGCGCCGGCCAGATCAAGCTCACGAAGGACGGCAACGTGCTGCTCCACGAGATGCAGATCCAGCACCCGACGGCGGCGCTGATTGCGCGTGCGGCGACCGCGCAGGACGACGTGACGGTGAGTATACGTCGCTTTCATAGAGTGGCATGATGTGGTTGACGTAATGGTGGCATGGATAGGGTGACGGCACGACCTCGACCGTGCTGTTTATCGGTGAGTTGCTCAAGCACGCCGAGCGGTACCTCGCGGACGGTCTCCACCCGCGTGTCCTCGCCGAGGGCTTTGAGCTGGCCAAGGACGAGGCGCTGCGTGTGCTCGACTCGCTCAAGACTCCGATGCCGGACATCCTCAAGGACCGCGAGCTGCTTTGCTCGGTCGCGCGCACCTCGCTGCGCACGAAGCTTGACAAGAAGCTTGCCGATCAGCTCACGGAGATCGTCACGGACGCCGTGCTCACGATCGCGGTCCCTGGCCGTCCGCTTGACTTGTTCATGATTGAGATCATGCACGTACGTGGCCAGAGGCTCTGACGGCAACTTTCCTTGGACGACTGACTTTGGGTGCTACGTTTTGAATCAATAGATGCTCCACCAGAGCGCGAGCGACACGCGTCTCGTGAAGGGTCTCGTGATGGACCACGGCTCGCGCCACCCGGACATGCCGATCTCGCTCGAGAACTGCTACATCATGACGTGCAACGTCTCGCTTGAGTACGAGAAGAGTGAGGTGAACTCGGGCTTCTTCTACAACAGCGCGGACCAGCGTGAGAAGATGGTGGAGGCCGAGCGCAAGTTCACAGACGACAAGGTCAAGCAGATCATTGAGCTCAAGCGCTCGCTGTGCACGGACGAGAACAAGAAGAACTTTGTGATTGTCAACCAGAAGGGCATTGATCCGCTTTCGCTCGACATGCTCGCGAAGGAGGGCATCCTTGCTCTGCGTCGTGCCAAGCGCCGTAACATGGAGCGTCTCACGCTTGCGTGTGGTGGCATGCCGATCAACTCGACGGAAGACATGGACGAGTCGATGCTTGGCTTCGCCGGCAAAGTGTACGAGCAGACCCTTGGGGAGGAGAAGTACACTTTCGTGGAGGACGTCAAGCACCCACAGTCGTGTACCATTCTTATCAAGGGCCCGAATGAGCACACGATCGCGCAGATCAAGGATGCCGTTCGTGACGGTATCCGTGCCGTGAACAACGCGATTGAAGACCAGGGCGTTGTGCCTGGTGCAGGTGCTTTCGAGCTGGCTGCCCACGAGGCGCTGAACAAGTACAAGACCCAGGTCAAGGGCCGACCAAAGCTTGGCGTGCAGGCGTTCGCGGATGCGCTTCTCGTGATCCCCAAGGTGCTCGCTGAGAACTCGGGTCTCGATGTGCAGGATACGCTGATTGCCATCCAGGAGGAGCTCGCAAATTCGGGTGAGGCCATCGGTCTTGACCTGTTCACTGGTGAGCCAATGCTACCTGCGCAGGAAGGTATCTGGGACAACTACCGTGTCAAGCGCCAGTTCATCCACCTGGCGACAACGCTGGCATCTCAGCTCTTGCTGGTCGACGAGGTGATGCGCGCCGGCAAGAACATGGGCGCTAAGGGTCCTGAACCAGAGGAGTAAACTAACAGTATAGCGTTCTTTCCATAATCAAAGTCCCTGCTTCACACCACAAAGATTGCAAGGCAGCGTTCGGGCCTGCGGCATGCTACGATTACCGATCTCCTCGCACCCCCCGAAAGCCAAGACTAGAATGTCGGAGAGGCGCCTTTCTTCTCTTCATACACTGATACATAGACCGCCTCCAGTACTGCCTGCCTCCTTGCGCTCAGCGTCGTCGAATGAACAATAGATAGAACACCATAATGTCCGTGACCGCGAGGCACACGATCACAAACCAGAGAAACACTTTCCGGCGGTAGGATCGGTCGGCGATCTTCTGCAGCAGCGATTTCACCTCGCTGGTCATGCTGGTGGTGTCGTGGACCATGCCCTTCATGTCCTGCAGCTGCGAGCGCTGCAATTCCAGATCCACCATCACATGGCGGGCGACGTCCTCCGACTCGGCGATCACTTTCTTGGACTGCTCAATGCGGTCGGACGTCCGCAACAACGACTGCACGCTCTATATCCATCCACCACAAACCACATCTTCCATCAGACCCGTTCTCATCGCCAGCGAGCCGTGCTCTCAGTCTCATGGACGTACGGGATCGGAGCCATCGAACGTGCTGTAGTTGTTCAGTGGACCCAGCGCGCCGTTGCCGCTCGACGCCGAGCCGGCAAAGATACCGCCGCTCGCCGGCAGTCCCGAGCTCATGGTGGTGGGCACGCCATTGGCTGCCACCGCCGCGTTCTTGCGCACGCCGTTTGTCGCGGAGCCGTTCTTCATCGCGCGGTCGTCTCTGCGTCCTTGGATGATCGGAAGATCCCGACTTTGAGTTTTCCATCGTTCGGCATTTCCATGACTCTTGATAAGGTGCACCACATAAGAAGCACTATGGCGTGGTCCACACCAATGTAGGATAGCTATGCGAATGCGTCGGCGACAACGCCAATTTGGAACTTCCAAAGCTCACGATGAGCTTTGGCCCGACCAACTACCGTCGCGGTGGCACGCGTGGCGGCGCCGACCGTACGTTCTGTATCGGATTGCTGTGGACGAATGTACGGGTGGGTGGGCTTATAGTATTTGCGTTCTAGAGTTCAAATGGGAGGACGTGAAAAACGACAAGTACCGCGAGAACTACCTTGGCCACTCGGTGCAGGCTCCCGTGGGCCGCTGGCAGAAAGGCAAGGACCTCACGTGGTATGCCAAGCTCAGCAAGGATGACCGCGCGGCGGCGCTGCAGGAAGAGATCGCTCTGGCGAAGCAGCGTGACCAGGAGCTCATGGACCAGGCGCTGTACGTTTTTGTTTTGCAGCGAGAAGCTCTCCCTCATGACCACCATTGTTTCTGACGCATTGAGGCTGCATGAACGACCAGAGGCATTGCACCGAAGAAGCGCCCCACGCCGACCGGTCAGTTGGATGCAAACGAGATGAAGGAGCTACTCAAGCGTGGTGCGTCGGACCGCGAGGGATTGGATGGCGAGCGGATCGAAGGCTTGGGAGCGGCACCCGTGCCGCACGAGTTCGCTACCAAGCCCAAGAAAACACTTGCGCAAAAGTATGAAGACGACCTGGCGAACGGACGGACAGAGGAAGATATATACGCATTGCGTGGGTCGGCGGGGGTGGCTGGATTGTTCACGGAACCGCGTTCCGAGAATGAAGAGAGCGCACTCAAGAAGGCTATGAAAAAGCAGAAGAAGAAAGAAAAGAAGGCCAAGAAGGAAAAGAAACGCGAGAAAAAGCGAGAACGGCGTGCGTCGCGTGATGACAAAGACGCTTTGGATGCAGACCGCTCTCGTTTAGAGAGACGTGGACGTAGTCGTGAGAGAAGAGACCGTCCGAGCCCTCGTGGTCGCTCGGCTTCGTCCTCGTGGTCGTCGCACTCACCATCGCGCTCCCGTTCGCCGCTCCCGCCGCGCCAAGGTAGCCGTCGTTCTCGCTCAAGATCAACTAGTTACGAGCGTCACCGCAGCGGCCGCTCCCGCTCGCGTCCACGCCGTCACCGCCGATCGCATTCACGTTCTCCAGAGGACAGACGCTATCGGGATCGACGTTATCCACCGCGTTCGCGTGGTCGCTCCGATTCTCGCGACCACTCCCCGCACAGGCGTTACTGAGAAGGCTCGCTACACGATGGAACATAGCATTCTATTTGAGTTTGTGTTGTACGATGGCTGTTGTGGTTGTGGTGCAAGTATTGGCCCAAGAGACAGGCAATGCGACTACTTGGATGGAGTACGTGCTCGCTTCTGGCGTCCGCATCGCTCCGAGTTGCCGTCTTTGAGAGCATACGCTGGCAGGTAGTGGCCCTCCTCGCCGTTCTCGCCCTTCACCCACAGCGCCGGGTTCTGGACCGTGTCGAAGATGTTGCCCAGCGAAGTGTACCCATGATCGTACAGGTCGCAGTACTCGAGATCGCATTGTCGTAGGAAATCCCACACGTCCTGGTACGTCCACTTCAAGATCGGGTTCACGCGCAGGAACGCAGGCCAGCCAGGCGTGCTGGGATCAAAGTGCTCCATGTTCTCCGTATGCGGGTCGCCGCCTCGCACGCCCATGTAGATGCCCTTGATCTGGAGCTTGTCCAGCATGTCCTTGACACCTTCCACGAACGAGCACTTGTACACATGGCACTTGAGAGCAAACCTATCGAATACACCATGTCGATCATCAGCATGCGTGAGATTCCTTTCATAACCTCGAGAGAACATGATCGTACTTGGCGATGCAGACTTCGATAAAGTCCCGCACTTCGGGGAACTGGTCGTGCGAGTCAAAGTACATGACCGGCAGTTTCGCAATCGCCTCATTCACACGACGCTCGAGCTCGGCCGGCTCCAGCACGTCCACGCTCACAAAGCTTTGACGCGGCGACGTGACCGTCGTCGCCGCCGCCGGCGTCTGCTTGGCACGCTTCGCGTCCTCCAGCACGCGCTTGGCGACCACAATACGCAGCAAGTGGAGCACGACAGTCGAGTCTTTTCCACCGTTGAAACTGAAGCAGACGCCCTCGAGGCCGAAGATGTCAATCGCGCGGTGGATCACGTCGAGCGCCTTCTGCAGGCGCGCGCGCGTGTCCACGTCGCTCGCGGCGAAGAACGCGTCGAATTTGCGTAGCGCCACGTGGATGCCCGAGCACGAGGAGGTCATGACGTACGGAGAGAGGGAGAGGGGATGCGGGTCTCGGTGGCCGAGCGAAGAGGCCACGTCGAGGGCGTTTTGGTGAGCCGCTCGCAATGGTGATGACGTTGGCGTTGCGGTTTGAGGGCGAGGACGGAGTTTCTGGAATTGCCCATCTAGACATGTTTCATCATTGGCTGTAAATACAGAATCCATATAGCCAATTGAAGCGTCGTATGAGGAGACTGTACCCATTTGACTGGCAACGCGGCAGCAAATCGATCATTTCGAATGTGTGATGTGCATTGATTACTCGAAGAAGACGACCACGCACGTGATGTTGTCGCAGCTCTCGCGATGCATGGCCTCCTTCACGATCACTTCGGCAGCGCGAGGATGGTCTTGCGGACCTAATCGACGGACCATATCCACCGCCTCTTGGTCGGTTATCACATCCCAAACACCATCGCAGGCGAGGATGAGAAAAGGATGTTCCTCAGCCGACTTCAAGCTGTACAGAGAAGCATTTCCCACCGATCAGTGAAGTGTAGAAGTCGATGAATCCGATACTCTCCAAGCATACCTTGTCACTGTCGTCGTCGGAGTGGCCGACACAAATTGCTTGATCTCAAAGTCACCAAAGCTCCTTGAGTAAAAAAAATCAAGTGAGATCTTCGCGTAGCTATGCAGTCTTTTGTATGCCTGTGTGACGAACCGAGCAACAGCAAGCACTCCCGCAACACGCTGTTCAAAAACGAATCCACCGAGTTTGATGATGCGTGCACCCTCGTCTGGATCCTCGGCCTTGTGGTCCTTTGACAAACGCATCGCTTGCCCATTGTGGCAGAGTACAGCGCGACTACGCATAGAAATGAGAAGCGATGTTAGAGATGGATATCTATCGCTTCCGTTCGCGATACCTCGCACCTGTCACCAGCGTTCGCGCAGTAGAGCAGTTTCTCCCCATCCTGATGAAGCAGGATTGCTGTGACAGCAGTGGAGCCGACAGAGCTCGGGCACGATTGACAGCACTCGAGATCGGTGATCAGATATGCACTGACAAAATAGCAGTGAGGCGTTTGTTGAGCCTCTTCAAGAGAGTCCATTACATTGGGACATCGCGTCAAACCTTTCAATGCGCTGCTCCATCGTACGGGTATCCGCCATCGCCAACTCATTTGCGATGTTCTCATGGAGATGCTTCTGCAAATAGACTGCCACGTCGCGTCCTGTCGGTTTATACCGTACACGACGCGTCAGTCCTCTGATACCAGCTTTATCCACGCCGCATCTGCCGTATTCACCTCCGTGGCCGTCGTACACAGCAAAGAAGCCGTTCTCTTTGCGGCCCATGAAGCCATCCACGATGCGCACCGTGTCCTCCATCGTCTTTCGTCGCTCGGGGTTCTGTACCCATTAATCACCAGTGAGAATTCTCACCTCCCTCCAGTTCCAGGCGGAGAAACGCACCATTTCTTCACAGTAGCTCACACAGCGACAGCAATTGAAGCTGCGCGCGTCCTCATTTGCCATTGCGATTAATGAATCTGTGTACATCATACCGTCAGTCGTATTATCAGTGAGTCGCTGCAGAGGGCGATAAGGCGAGAGAGAGAGAGCGCGGCAGCGTCATCCCACCTTCGATAGGTTTTCCCTCCAACAAGTTTTCGAATTGCAAGGAAACATAGGGATATCGTACCTACCACAACAGGCAACAGTACTACACCCGCACAACTACAGTACCAAATCAGTACATTCACGGCTGTTGACTTGGGACAGCAGCAATAAAGCAAGGAATCGACAACGGGAAAGTTGGACGGGAATTGCGGCTCACAACGAGGCCCGCGAGAACGGAATGGAATTGACAAGAGATCCTTAGCACTACTGGTAGACTACTGAACCCCTACAAGCAACCACACCGGGCCACGAGACCCACGCACGAGAGCCACTCCCGAGCGATAGCCATTGGTGCAACCCACTGAAGCAGGAACCCACGCGCCGATGCAGATGCGCTAGCGATGATACTAGCGAATTTATCTGTAGCGGCGAAGCGAGAGCGTGTTGCGACGCTTCCAGTTGCCACGGTGCGAGCCACCAATGATCTTGTTGGCGCGGTGGCCGCGCTTGCGGAGACCACGGCCCTGGCGACCAGCCGAGGTGAGGCCACGGAGCTCGCGGTGCTTGTGCACCGGGTTGACGATCCAGTTGATGCGCGGATCACGACGGATGGCCTTGTGCGAGTAGTCGACGAGGATGACCTCAAAGTACTTGTAGGTCGCGTCCTGGTTGACCCAGTACGAGTTGAGCACACGCATGTTGGCGAACTTGCGGCCGACACGCTCCTCGGCAACCGAGCGGAGGTTGCGCTCCGACTTGAGCTGGTTGATACCCTGGTGCGACGGCTTACCGTACACGATACCCTTGGCGTTCTGGCGCTTGCGGCCACCACGACGCACGGCGGCACGCACAACGACGTAGCCCTGCTTGGCCTTGTAACCGAGACGGCGGGCCTTGTCGAGACGGGTCGGCTGCGTCAGGCGGTGCACGACCGGCAGCTGACGGTACTCCCACGCGCGCACGCGGAGCAAGAAGCGGAGGGCATCCGACTGCTTGCGCTTCCACAGTTCCTCGAGATACTTGTAGGCACCCATGACTATTGCTTGTTACCAAATGGCTTGTGTTGGCCCGGGGAGACCCACGGCCGAACATCGCCTTCGTGGAAACCAATCGTTGGTTCAGAGGAAGCGTGAAGTAACATATGTAAAAACCTCAAAACCTTATGTGGTAAGCAAACCGACTGGCTTATTGTTACTTCTCACTAAGTATAGTCCTGGACCCTATTGCGTACTTAGTGCATCATGTCGCAGGTTGTCATGGGCTGCAAAATGAAAAGAGGAGCGTGAGGGATCCATTGCTCACTTGAGGCATCCCGTCGCAAGTACCTACAACTTGGCCGATGCAGAGGTGTTCTGGAACACTGGGAAGGTCTCAAACGCGTTGAGGATGTGCGCCGCGCACGTACTCGGATCTTCGACGATCATGCTGTGGGTCGTTTTCGGGATCGCCTCCGCGACTGCGAGCTGCCCCGGCAACTGGTCCGCGGCCTCTCGCGCCTGCTGCGGTCGGAAGAACGGTGTCTTCTCGGCGTGTTCGAGCACGATCTTGCACTTGGACCTGGCAAAGTCATGGACATGGAACGACAAAAACTCGTGGCAGTAGACAGCGGCCTCGACGGTCGGCGATACAACGAGGCGCCAACGCTGGCCGTCCTCGGTCTTCTCGAAGCCGTTCTCGAGGAACGCCTCGACGCTTTCCGGATGCCAACGCTTAAAGTTGCGCGCGGTTTTCATATGGTTCAGCACATCCTCCCACGAATTCCTACCAACCAATGTCGTGAGCATTCCAATCATCGTGTGAACCCCTGCATGGACACACATACCACTCGGCTTCACGGGCAATGGTCACGCCCACAAGCATATCGACCACACTCTCCTTGAACTCCATCGAAAACGTGCCATCGCTGTAGACCGGCTCGAACGCGACGATCCCGTCCAAGGTCCCGGGCTTGCTCAACTCGGTCTGGATCAACGACGTCGCACCCATGGAGTGGCCGACGCCCACAATACGCGTACGGCGCATGAGCTTGGCGTCATCGGCTCGGATCTTTTCGATCTCGTTGAAGAGATCCACTGGCGCCCACTCGGTCCACTCGCGCATTGGGTGCTCCACGCGTGGCGACGTCTCGCGACCATTACGGAAGTGGAGCTTTGGCTGGATGGACCGATCACGTTTCTCGCCATGGAACCGCCAGTTGAACGATGCGATCTCGCACGGCACGCGCTGCAGCAACGGCGCACTCTGGAGGCGACGCAGAATCGGCTTCCAGCAGTCCTTGTTGTAGCTGCCGCCGTGGACGAAGAGCAGCACGACACGCTGCGCCGCGTCGCCGGCAGAGCGAGAGATCGTGGAAGTCGTCGTTGCGGCGTACATGGCGAATTTGAAACTGGCGGTCAGAGTCGAACAACATTGCATCTGCTCGATTGTGGTGAGCAAGTGCAAGGACGATTTCGCCCAGGGATTACTGTGATTGCTCCCATTTGTTGACGTCTGCACTGAAAGGCCGTCTTCTATTCGGGATCGACCAGCACTCTGACTTGGGTCCCAGTCAAGAAAGAGCTCCCGTGAGATCCATCCCCACGTGAAGATGGAGCGTGTCGTGCTGCTCTTCCTCCACGGCGGCAGCTACACGAAGGAGTGCTGGAACCCGATCATCAAGCGGCTGCAGCAGTCGCCACTATTGCAGCGCGTACCGTGTGAGATTGCGGCGTTTGACTGGCGCTTCCACGGCGAGAAGAGCGATCGCACGTCGCCCGCGACGCTCTCGTACGTCAATGGCGACAAGACCAAGCCCCGTGTGGACCACGCGCTGCGTGTGTGGGTCGAGTGGGGGCTTGACGACTTGAGGGACGAGGTGAAGAAGCTGCGTGCGAACGACAAGGATGGTGGGAAGACGAATATCGTCGCGATCGGCCACTCCATGGGCGCGTCGGCGATGCTGCAAGTGGAGATCGAGAACCCGGGCACATTCCAGGGGATCATCGCATTCGAGCCAGTGCATGGCAAGACGCAGGAAGAGGCGGACGCGGTGACGGACATGCTCGTGTCGATCACGATGCGTCGCCCCGGAGAATGGTACGTGAACAGGTCTCATGCCTGATCCTACGACTCTTTTAGAATCGTACTCACCCTGTACATTTGTATGCCAGGAACACGTGGGAAGAAGTGGTCAGCCACTTCAAGACGGGCAAGATGTACCGTCGCTGGCATCCAGAGAGCATGGATGCGTTCCTCCAGCAAGGCGTGCGTAGAACAAGCGATGGCAAGTTCGTGCTCGCGACCACGCCACTACAAGAAGCGTCGATCTACTGCCACACCATGCTGCAGCTAGATTTCCCGCGTGTGAGCTGTCCCGTGACATTTGAGTACGCCGAGAAATCCTACTTTTTTGACGCTGAAAGCACCAAGCAAATCGCGACGCAATACCCCGACAAGTATGCGATGGGCGACGCTATCCGCAACACAACTCACTCGATGGTCGTGGAGGATCCCGACACATGCGCGGAGCACATCCTCCAAGATCTCGCACGGCTACCGCTATTCAAGCTGCGTGCCAAGTACTGAGAGGGGTGACTCCCACGGGTCGGCACCAATTCACGAGCTGATTGTAGAGAGCTCTGCTGGTACTGTAGTTCTCTCGACGAGATGACATGGTAATCACCCTCTAGGTGTCTGACTTATGAGAGTGATTCGAGAGCCATGGTAGTGTATCATACATGATCCTTTCGTCGCGCACAGATTCGACCTGGCCATTCACCTCCAAAGCCAACCCGCCACTCCAACTTGAAGTAGGAAGATTAAGTGTAACGCGAATGTTCCCCCAACACGTCTCAACGCTATCTCTCCTTCCCGCAACATCACCATTCGTGATACGTCATCCATCTCTCGTGAGTCGGGGAGAAACCCACACGCAGCGACCATGAGCCGCGCGGTGCTGCTCTTCCTGCACGGCGGGGGCTACACAAAAGAATGCTGGAACCCGATCATCAAGCGCATACAGCAGTCGCCGCTGCTGCAGCGCGTACCGTGTGAAATCGCGAATTTGGACTGGCGCTTCCACGGCGAGAAAAGCGATCGCACGTCGCCCGCGACGCTCTCGTATCTGGATGGCGACACGGCCAAGCCGCGTGTGCTGGACCACGCGCTGCGTGAGTGGCCCATGTGGGGGGTCGACGACGTTCGTGACAAAGTGAACAAGCTTCGAGCGACGGATGCGACAAGAAACATCGTCGCGATCGGCCACTCGATGGGTGCGACGACGATGCTCAAGCTCGAGATTGAGGAGCCCGGCACGTTCCACGGGCTCATCGCATTCGAGCCCGTCCACAAGGTCAAGCACGTGACCCAAGAAGCCCGCGACGTGGTCGTGAACACGCTGGTGTCTATCACGTCCTCGCGTCCGGGGTCGTGGTAAGGACGTCCTAACTGCCTGGGAGATAGAATACCTTTGTAAGTGACTCAGTCTGGCATGGACATGGTAGGGACATCTGGGAGGAGGTCACAGATCATTTCAAGAACGGCAAGATGTATCGCAGGTGGCATCCGGAGTGCATGGACGCGTTCCTGGAACAGGGGGTGCGCCAAACGCGTGACGGCAAGTTCGTGCTCGCGACGTCGCCGTTGCAGGAGGCGGCTGTTTACTGCCACACACAGCAGGTGCTCGACTTTGGACACGCGGCCTGCCCTGTGACGATTGAGCACGCGGAGAAGTCGTTCTTTTTTGATCCGAGTGAATCGAGAGAGGCAGCGGAGCAGTTCCCCCACAAGATCACAGTCGCGGACGCGATCCCCAACACCACCCACTCGATGGTGGTTGAGGATCCCGAGATCTGCGCTAACCGTATCCTCACCAACTTGTCCCGACTCCCGCTGTTCAAGTAAGGAATAGTACGCAATCTATTCCATTTCGCTGTTTAGGACGCAAAGTCGTGATGGACTCTCTGCAACCAATACGACGCCTCGGGTTGAATTACTCGCCCTTGTAGACGGGCTTGCGCTTCTCCCGGAACGCCGTCAAGCCTTCCATGCGGTCCTTTGTCGGGATCACCTGCGCATAGCACGCGCGCTCGATGGCCATGCCCGTCGCGAGGTCCACCTCCACGCCCTTGGAGATCGCCTCCTTCGCCATACGAACACCGACCGGTCCGTTGGGCAAGATCTCCCGGGCGAGTTCCAGTGCACGATCGAGTGCTGCACCTTCTTCCACGGCGTAGTCAACCAGTCCGATCTTCTCGGCAGCGTCCGGGCCGATGCGGCGGCTCGTGTAGATGAGCTCCTTGGCCTTGGAGACACCAATGAGACGCGGCAGTCGCTGCGTACCGCCTGCGCCTGGAATGATTGCAAGCCCTGTCTCCGGACAGCCCAGCAGCGCCTTCGCTCCGGCGACACGGAAGTCACAGGCGAGCGCCATCTCAAGCCCACCACCCAGCGCGGCGCCTTCGATGGCCGCGATCGTCGGCATCGGCAGCTGCTCCAACTCAGTAAACGCACTGCGCAGACCAAACACCGTCGCCGCCGCCTAATACGACAAAGGGGAATCAGTAAACCAAGAGGATCGACGGTAACCAAACTGAGTCGCACCTCCTGCTGGGTCATTTTCGCACGCTCTTTGAGGTCGGCACCGGCACAAAACACCTTGGGTACCGTGCTTTGCAGCACGACCACGCGCACGTTCGTGTCGAAACGCACAGCATCCAGCGCCGCGCGGAACTCGCGCATCATTCGCTGCCCGAGCGCATTGCGGGCCTCGGGCCGCGCCATCGTGAGCAGCGCGACGCCCGCGTGGTCGCCGTCGAGCATTTGGAGCTGGCACTGCGCAGCCGACGATGCGGCCACGTTGAGCGCGCGTCGCTGGCTCTGGAGCGAAGCGGCACGCAGCGAGCGGTGGACGAGCAGCTTCATGTTCGAGAGGAGGGGAGGAGAGGAGCGTGTTCGTCGACAGGATGGAATCTGGTCCGGGTCCTCAAACACGGAGCTGTTGGAGCCCTTCAAGACATGATAAGTACGCACGCACCTATTACGGAAATGCGAACTTTGTGGAGTTGAAGTTCAGCAGATGACGCCATCTTCCGAGTTTTGCATTTGGTATGTGAAATTTGGAAACCGAAATGGATACACTAGGTTTATGAAAACCGTGATCTGTCCACGATGTACCGGGTTGCTTGGAAGGCGGTGTGGACGTGTAGATCGATCCTCTCGTTCCGCGCGACGCGTCGTCACGTCAGTGGATCGACGGAGCACTGCCACCTCTGTCGCCTCACGGGTGCAGAAGACGGCGTCGCGCTGCTCACGCTCTCACGGGATGCCGCCCGCAATGCGCTTGGCGCTCAGCTGCGGAAGGAGCTAGGCGACGCACTCGCTGCGCTGCGCGTCGATCCGTTCGTGCGTGTCCTGGTGCTGCATAGCGAAGTGCCGGGTGTGTTCTGTGCGGGCGACGATCTGAAAGAACGCATCCGCATGAGCGTCAGGGAGTCAGCGCAGGCCACCTACGACCTGCGGCGACTGTTTCTGGATCTGGAGCAGCTTCCGCTGCCGACCATCGCCGTGATTGAAGGAGCTGCGCTTGGTGCTGGTCTGGGGCTCTCCCTCGCCTGCGACTTCCGCGTCGCCGGTGCGAAGGCTCTTCTCGGATATCCCGAGACGGCTCTCGCAACAATCCCAGGCGCAGGCGGCACGCAGCGCCTGCCGCGTCTCATTGGTGTCTCCAAGGCCAAGGAGCTCATCTACACGAGCCGCCGCATCGGCGCGGACGCTGCCGAGAAGATCGGACTGGTTGACTGCGCCGTGGAAGAAGGTGCAGCACTTGATCGAGCGCTGGAACTCGCCCGGGAGATCTTGTCCAACGGACCGGTCGGTGTTCGTATGGCGAAGGAGGCGATCTCCACGGGCATGGACGTGGACCTCGTGACGGGCATGGCCATCGAGCGCGCGTGCTATGCGCAGGTGATCCCGACAAAGGACAGCATGGAAGGCTTGACGGCGTTCCGCGAGAAGCGCAAGCCCGTCTACAAGGGCTAGTAGTCCGATACGAATCCAAGAAGCTGTGGTCTCCCCCTCGACGATGGCTTCGTGGGTGTTCCTGCCCATTAGTCTTGGCGCACAAAGTGACCAAAACGAACATAGTGACGCTTCTTAGCATGGAGGGTTGGTGTTTATATTCAAACGGGTTATATGTGGGTCTTCTCTTATGTGCTCGCGACAGCTTGGGACGTGCTAACAGCATTCTTTACTCGATTTCCAACATGGAAGTCTCCATCTCCAGTGCTTTCTCGCGCCCACTCATCATCTCGAATGCCTGCGGCAGAGGCCATTCATTCTCATCAACATACTTGTCAGGCTTCGATCCGTCCGGGATTGGGACACCCCAGTCGCAATCCTGCTCGATGCCGAGGTTGTTATGGTGCATTTTGATGCGGAACCAACCGTTCTCACCCCAGTAGGTTCCCCAAGAGTTGCGGCCAATCCAGTACTCAGTGTCCGTCTCTTCATCGTAGCCCCAGCCAACGACGGAGATTTCATGGTTGATCATGGGGAAAAAGATGTGTTCTTCGTACACACCACCCGTGTAGGACACGAATTTGTCAGTCGCGTGAACACCACAGCCGATCGGGCCACGCTTGTAGATCTCTGCTTTCATCTTGCTTGCGCCGCTGACACTGCCATACTCAGACACATAGTACTTGGTGAAGTTCTTGATCGGTTCGCACTTGCCCGGCGTGAACGACGTGTTGGTTGGCCAGCACGTCTCACAGATTGCGAACTGGTCACACGCAAGATCCTTGGCCTGGTAAGCCTGACATGTCTGGTCCGGAATGCCGTGGCGGTGCGCGTACTCGTACACCATACCAGGGTTTCCGCCCTCGCACGATCCGCCACCACGGCAGTTGATGAGTACCTGCGGCGCAAGCGCGATCTCAGGCCACGACGCGTTACGCATGATCTTAATGCGATCCGACAGCGCACTCGTCGTGCCCTGAGCCCAGCAGCTGCCACAGTATACAGGGATGTGCTGGTTCTTGTCCCATGTGATATAGTTCTTGCCATCGATGTTACGCCAGTCCCAGTTCTTCGGCAACTCGTCCAAATCCACGGTCTCGTGCGGCAGTGGAGATTTAATCAGCTGGCCCTTGCTGAAACGGACATTCTCACGACAGCGCGGAGTTGACGACGCCGGCTCCATAGCGTCCACCTCCTTCTCAACGATTGTTGGCTGTTCTTCTACAGCAGGCTTCACATATTCTGTCTTGCTTTCCTTCGGGGAGGTTTCGTTCAACGTGATACGAGTCGGCCACCCATTGTCACGCGGCACACCAAAAGCACACTCGCCTTCAATGCCGAGGTTGTTGACGCCACGCACGATGCGGAACCACCCGTGCTCGCCCCAGAACGTACCCCACGAGTTGCGTACCACCCAGAAGGGCACGCCGCGTTCCTCGCCAAAGCCCACAACAGAGATCGCGTGGTCCACGTCGACGGCACCGCTCTTGTCCTCAAAGATGCCACCTGTGTAGTTGAGGAACTCGTCGGTCACGGACACACTGCAGGCGATCGGGCCACGAGCGTAGATCTCGGCCATCATCTCCTTCTCACCGTGGGTCGTGCCATACTCGGACACGAAGTATGCATCGTAAATCGGCTGCGCAAAGCAGCCCTTGTCGTGGTAGCAGTTGCGGCACACATCAATGGCCGTGCACGTGTTGCCCGTGTCGTGGCCCGTGGCCGAGTACCGCTGACAGCCTTCCTCGGGCACGCCGTGCTCGTGGATGTACTGGTACGCGACAAGCTGGTCGCCGCCGTGGCAGCCCTGGTCCTTGAGGTCGCAGTTGAGCACAACCTGCGGCGACAGCACCACCTCCCGCGTGACTTCAATCCGCGACTTGTTGGACGCGAGCCCGCTGCGCTCCTTGGCGATCATGATACGGTCCGCGAGCGCCGACGTCGCCGCGAACGACCAGCACGAGCCGCAGTAGTGCGGGATGTGCTGGTTGCGCGAGAGCGTCACAAAGTTGGTGCCGTTGACGTTGCGCCAGTCCCAGTTCTTGGGGATGGCCGCGTCGTCGAGGATCTCGTGCGGACGCGGCGACGTCACGACGGTCGTGCGGTTCGGGTGCCGCTGGTAGCACGCATGGGACGAGGACCTCGCGGCGTCGGCTGTGAATGCACTGAGGGCGAGCGTCGTCGCCGCCAGTTGAAGCTTCATGTTTTCCTTCTTCTTCCAAGGGGGAGGATGGAAGTGTGCCAAGAGAAAGAGGAGAAAGAAGGCTTGGTTCAACGGCGGAAGGACATCGCCCCGCCTCTGGTTCAGAGTGTTTTCGAGCAAGTTGCAGAAGAGGTCACCACTCCTGGGAGAGGGCAGGATCCACCATAAACCGGTATGCTACCGGTCGAAACTTCAAGATAGCATAGCATGGGCTGCATTATATTAGTACGTTCATAGGTGGTCCTCGCTCGAGGTCGTCAGCGAGTGCGGGAGATGGCCCGTCTCGTTGATGGCCAGCACTTTCAGTGGGCGCTTGTGGCAAATGTCGATCCGCGAGACGCCGCAGTGGTTGATCTCCATGTGGCCCCACACGCCGTGCGGCTCGATCCGCAATGCACGACACAAAAAATACCGGATCAAGTTGGCATGGCACACGATCACGCGAAAGAGGCAGTCGTCGCCGTCCTCGCTCTCGGCAAAGTACGTGTCGTACGCCTCGGCCATGCGCGCAAGGTCGAGTCGGTCGAGCTCCTTGTCTTCCTCCTCGTCACGCTTAAGCATATGCGCAGGCATTTGCTCAGTCGCAAACGGCTGCCCCGGCCAGCCTTCTCGCAGCAAACTTGACGCGATCGGTGTGATATTCGTGCTCGTAACGCGCTTGCTCACGACCGTCGCGGTCTCGACAGCACGCGACAGATCGCTGTGGTACAGTTCGACTTGCTGGTGGCGAGCGGGGCATCGGTGGTACAGTTCCTCGAGGTACTTGCCCGTCAGCTCGGCTTGCTGTCGTCCCATTTGAGAAAGCACTTGGTCCGCATCCGAGACGTTCTTCGCGTGGGCGTTGACGTAGTGGCCGTGCCGAATGAGGATGATGTGGGTCATCTTTGGCGGCACTGTATAGACCAGCCCGCCTCGTTTCACGGGGCGTTCCGGTGTGGTAGTGGCGAGATCGGTCATCTCTTCCCGTGCTTGATGCCTTGCAGTCGCAGCTTTGCCGTGTGGTGTCGTCGGTGAGGACTTTGTGTTGGTGGTCGGCGACTCGGCCGTGAGATCGCGCAGCTCCTTGACCCAGGTCGCGCGGTCGTCTTTCGAGGACGCTGTGAATGTATACGATTTGACCTCTGAACTCTCGTCTGCGATGCCGCTCAAGATAAAGCCGTAGCTCGGTGCTCGATGGTCATAGACCAATGTCATCTGCGCGAGCGAGAGCCGCAGTGGAGTGCTCTTGCTGGGAACGAGCTCAAGCACACTCTCTCGCGAGAGACGAGCGATACGGCACACGATCTAGACAAACATCCATGAGGGCTCGGGTGTGGCAGATGTGAACTTTCACAATGGCTCGACGCACCTTGCCGTGGGATTTCCGAGCCTTCGCCGAGTCGCTCTGTTCCACAACTGCGAGCTTCCCTTCGTGCATGATGAACGCAGTTGCGAGATCGTTGGATCGCCGCTTGAGCGACGACGGACTGACGACCAGCGAGATACCCGTGTTGGTGCGCTTGCGGGAGGCGGTTTTACCGGCAGAGTCGCGGTTCGGCGACGCGTCTTTCTCGCGTCGCTCGGCGGCGGGCACGGGTCGCTGCAGCTTCACGGGCGTCACGCTCGACGGCGTGATCGTCAAATCCTGGAGTCTGTGTCGTTGACGGATTAGTAAGCAAGAGAACACAGTGTCTCAAGAAGGGGGGGGAGGGAGCCGACCACGTACACGACTTGGGTCTTGAGCGCGTCAGAGGAGTCGACGCGGCGCATCG
>JAADVY010000131.1:0-28349 GCA_023336035.1 Pythium plurisporium
CTGGAAAATACACTTCCAGATGGCTACACTGGAATTCGCAAATCTCCTGAGTGGACACATTTACGGACCGTGTATTAGTGTGCTATCCACCGCCGTCCTCGATGCTGACCTGGATTGCCTAGTTTATGCTCTATCCGTCGTTTGCTTCATTCTCATCCCTACGTCCGAGAGAGAGAGAGATGCAGAGCTCTCAGGCCGCTCAACCACAGCATCTTGTGTGCTCTTGAATCTGCTAATCGTCGTCTGGGTGGTTCACGCGGAACGTCCGTGCTTTTTCAATCTCGCGTTCAACGAGACGCCGATATCGCTCGCGCAATGCCTGTGTGGCCTGTAAAAGACTGCGTTCGTCTTGAAGCTGAACCTGTTCACGAACGAGCTCGGTGTAAGCGGCGCGGAGCATTTGCTTTGTAAGATCAGTACCCGGTGCCGGCGCTTGGTTGTCAGCATCAACCAAGCTGACAGCTTCGCGTAGCTCTTGCTCGAGTCGATTTGTCTCTTCTTGAAGAATTGCGATGGAGGATCGCAACTGTTCACGCAGTCGAGCCACCGTTTCACGATGCCGACGCCGCTGCGCGTCGGACCGACGCTCTCTGGGTTCGTCGGCGATGAGCGAGTCGATCTGGTCGTCGTTCGTGATGGTACAGATCGCTTGCTCGAGTGCCAGCAAGTCGCGGTTGTCGAGGTCTTCGGATGCATCAGTGTTTGTGTCAATCTGGTGGGAGTCGTGGGAGGCAGCGCATGGTGGTGACTCGTTCGCCATGCCGACGCGTCGCAGCGCGATGGTCTTGCAGGTCAGTGGTAGTGTGCGAGGAAGCAGGCAATGTGATAAGTGATGTGCCTACCAGTTGGTTGTCTGCATAACAGTTCCTGAAATGGATAGTCGTTCGAGAGTGGGGAGATCCCTCTCAAAGATCAACTTATTGGCGGCACGAGCGAGCGTGCGGTGTCGAGTATACAGTTTGACCATCGCTCTGAGAGATCTCGAGCGCACAATACACCCCTGACACGTACAATCATGTGCAAGAGATCCTGTCACCAACGCATTGGCGACTGCCTCGCATTTTTTTTCACAGTGATTAGCGTTTCGAGTAGATCCAACGTGCATGGCCATCCTCGTCACTGGGCTGATTTTTTTTTTCTTCATGTCACTTTGTGGAAAGTATCGAAGGAGGGCATGCTCATCTTTTGGATGGGTTCACCCAGTCTGTCTCACCCCAGACCTGAAGATCTGATTTGTCTGGTCAACATCACCCCATAGATCTCGACAAGAAATGGATATCGGACCATCATTTGTAGAGGTCACCATTCTTCAAGAGCGGTTGGCGGGATGAATTGGCGAGTCGAGAATAAATCAGTTATCGATTCCTGAAGGTACATGAATTATATGCACATGCTAAAACCGCAGCATTCCCTGCCTGTCCGGCTCCCGCGCCATTTTGAGCAGCTAGGATCGGAGGATCCCAGCCAGTGGATCCGCTGGTCACACCATCGATTATTACAAGGACCAAATGACCACAAGCCGTCACCAGTGGGTACGACAAGTTGTTGCTCGGGGTCACACTGTGCTGCCGTGCGTCCGACTGGTGGGCTTATGAATCGGCCTTTTTGCCAGCTTGCGCTCATTGTTATCATTTCGCTGTTAGTTTTACTTCGATCACGTACGGCCCCTCGCTCGGGAACTACCTAGTCGGTATTCGATGCACTTTGGACACGGAAGGTGCGTGTTTTCTCGAGCTCGCGTGTTACATACTGCTCGTATCTCTCACGCAGCACTCGCGCGGCTTCGAGCGCGTCTCGTTCTTCTCGAAGGCGAATCTCTTCTCGTACAAGCCCCAGGTACATCTGATGCATGTCCTGCTCCGCACTCGAGTCGGATTCTACCGCAAAGTTTGTGATTGCGTCTCGAAGTTGCCGTTCCAATTGAAGTTCTTGGTCTTTCAGTGCACTGAAAGTGTCGCGATCTTTCTGGCGGAGTCGTGCCATCGATTCGCGATGGCGGACTAGCTGAGACGGCGTGCGCGGATGGCCTCTTCGTCCAACGTTATTGTCGTTCGATCCATCCTCGTGCTCGCTGACGCGGTGGATGGACTCGACCAGCAGCCGCAGTTCACAGTCCTCCAAGTGGCTGCTCGTGTCGAGTGTGTCGTCGATCAACTGGCAGCAACAAAGACACGGTATCTGTTTGGCGTCCATCTGATCAGCGAGAGATACACAGAGGACAACCGTCGACACGCGATTAGTCTGGTGTGGCAAGGTGTGCATCGAGGGGCGAAGTCTCTACTAACTGTGATGGCTCGGCTTTCGAAAAACGGCGATGGTGGCGGTATCCCCAGCACGACTAGTCGTTTAATGAGATGAGCTCCAGCGAACTCACATCGCGGGAGCAGCGAAAGGACTCCACACGAGCGTAACTACAAATGTTGAGTACTCGAGCCGTGCTGAGCTGCTTACGGCTCTCTTAATGCAGCCTGCAGCCATGCGTCATTGCAGGGATGGGACACAGACCGGTCACCCCGCGAGAGATGAAACCAACTCGTTTTAACAGAATGGCTGTGCCGCGGGTAGAAGATCTTGTCGCCGCGCGACTGCGAGACCGAGCAGCGAAGGGACACCAACAGACCTTCATTTCGGGCTCATGTGCCACTTGTCGTCGTATATTCGATGTCGATGTTACCGAGTATTAAATTGGGAAGTACGTCCATGTACACTACAGATGTTATTCTATAATCTTATGTAACTATATCTGACAAGTTTTTAAATGTGAGCAGTATACGATAAAGGCTGGTCATCCCTGCAAACTCGTGATCTGATTACGTGTTGAACACTGGCCTCGGGCCACGTCACATATTCGTATACGCAATCAGTTCCGTTGACCCACGAACAAACAGTACGCTCAAGCGGATAGTGTGCTGGACATTTCTGGAGTTTGTGGGAAATAATGCGTATCCGTGTGAGTTTTCTAGTCGTCTGCATGCGATTACAGCAACTCCACACACGCACGTGCTATTAGATGTATAATAGAAGCCCGTTTGGGACGGTCTCCCCACGAGCTTTGCGCGTCATGACCACACAAGCGATCCGTAAGTGGTGGGTGAACGCCGTCCACACGCCACACCGATCGCTTCGTCTTTCTATGATACCAAACTCCCTTCCCGCATTCGCAATCTGACGTTGAAGTCGCCGCCACGTCACGCATTGTGATGGGTACGGATTACGAAAGCAGCACCTATTGTATTGTGAGAATGGTTGTGCCTCAATCGACCGAGACGGTGTGTGGATTTGTTTCCATACTTTTGCCAAGCATCCAGTTCCTGCAGACATGATTTCCAAACCGCAGCCAGCGGTCCGCAGGCCATCGCACGAGTGGAATGACAAGTAGAACACCACCGCCGGATCGACCGTCTTCTCTTTTCTCGATCTGCACTGGGGTACAATGCTCATCCACATACGGGGGTACACTTTATCGATGAATATCACATACACCGGTCACTGAAGTCCACAAAGTGTAACCCGATACTGTATAGTCAGCATTGGGGCCAAACACGCTTGTATTTCAACGTTTTGAAGCGGAAATAAATTTCATGTTTTGGAATTGAGACAAAAAAGCGAATCGGTGATGTCACTACATATATGGTTGTGAGCGGTCTTGGTCCTCAGAACTGACTGTAAACGGCAGCTCGCACAAACCTGAAAGGTTGCTGAAGATGTTTCGCACATTGCAGGTCGCTCTATAAAAATGTGTGCAAGTCGTAACTCGTAAGTTACTCTGGGCACGCAGCTCTGCGACCGTTACCATATTCGAGTGGATAGGCTTGGGTGTTGAAAACCCATGAGTTATCATCGGAGCAACGAGAAAGAAAGAAGACCTCTCGCGTGAGCGTATGTGGCCACACGATTCCGGCGTGTTGCGGGATACGTCCGGGTATCCAGTTCAGTAATGGCAACGACAGCGGTCCACACAGCCATTTGAGTTCAGTGCCAAAACCAACCCTCGTCAGTCGCGTCGTCTCACACTGACAGACGAGCCGATGGTGTGTCTGATCTGGAGACGAACAAAAAACAGGCAGACCTGCCGGAACAAGATCGCAACACGCACGCACACCGACGGAGTGATCCCTTGCAGCTAATAAACGGCCATGCATCCCTGTGTAAGCGATGTCTATTCCCCTAGCTATTTATCCCTCGCCTCCTCAACAGCGGTCTCGGTCCTCGATACTACCGCTAGAAACGTTCTTGTTCTCTCAAGTTCACGGTCAATCATGCGCTTGTACTTCTCGCGATCCGCACAGGCTGCCTCCAGGTTCGCTTGCTCGTCCTGCAGACGTACTTGTTCGTGCACTAGCTGGCAATAGGCCTGGTGCAGAGCCTGCTTTCGGTCCACCGCTTCTGGTGATGGCACTTGCGAGTTGAGCGCCTGACGCAGAGCACGCTCGAGCTGTTTCTGTCGCCGCTCCAACCCTGCAATCGACGAGCGCCAGCTCTGTCGTAGACGCGCCATCGACTCGCGGTGCTTGCGGCGCTTTTCACTCTCACGATCCTCGGAAGGGCTTGCGCTGCCACTGCTCGCGCAGCTGAACTCGTCGCTATCGAAAAGACGGAGAACACAGTCGTCGAGATGACATGTCACAGTCGTCTCCATCAAAATGCATTCGCAAGGCGATGCATCAAGAGGCGGCAACGCCTCCAGCAATTCCTTCTCGAGCTCTTCCAGTAGGCATGGTGACGAGAACGCGATAGACCCCGACATGGGACTCGGAAGCTAGTTGCCACGGGGCTGCCTATTGTGAAATGAGCCCATCAAAACCATAACCGTTCTGCTTCTTTCCGTCTTTCGCTCTCTCTTTCTCTCCATAGTATCTTACGGGGTGGTGTACGCTCGCATGTTTAGACGTTGGAGTGGCACGCATGCAATTGGATACAACGACAACTCGGCCGTGAGCTGCAGCAGCGCAGATGATGAGACACGTTGCTGGCACTCCGGCTTTCTCGGTGGACACTATGCTTGTGATACTGGCCACGGTGGAGTTGCCAGTGGGACTGAGCCTTTGCTTGATTTATTAGTGGGGTCGAGGGGCGCATGATGGCTGGTTGGTACTGATCTGGTCCAAATCGAGTTGCCAGAACGTGCCAGTGACAATCACTCTTCGGCAAGATGGCTACAGTCTCCGCTATTTTCTAGAAGCCTGGTGGACTTGTCGACCAGTCGCTTATCACGCTCGTGTTGATGCGGGCGGCGTGTTTCTTGACTCCTTGGAACCTGCTGCTTTGCGACGTCACAGCACCAGAACTGAATCGCACTTTGTGCTGTCGCGAGAAAAAGATCGCTTGGTGGCGACGCACAGCCAGTGGTTTCGAACAGTATTCCAGAGAAATCGTAACCTGAAGGGTCCAACTTCAGCTGAATCTCTGCTCAGGCGAGAATCACGTCCTCTCCCAGATCACACGCTTACGCTGTTGGTCGGTCCAACTCCACGACGCGGCTTGCTGCGAACGCGAAAATAGACAGGCTCCCAAAAGGATCTGATATCTTCGGTCCAGCAGAGTACGGGAACTGGTGAGCACAGGACGACGTCTATGTCCTCGTCGTTCCGCCGGCTTGTTACACGTCCTGAGGACATGGAAAGACGAGAGCGTGATCGGACGCTTCACCCAAAACGTGGATTACGAGAGACACCGAGCAGAGCAACGCGTACCCGTCCGAAGGAAGACGTGAGGGTTGTCTCCACAGTCACTCCTATGCAATTGTGTGCAAAGGAACGTCGCTGCTATTGTGATGATCGCTTTGCGATCCACTCAGCGCCGCGGCCTCGCACTCCCTGCCCTGGCTTGTGCCCTACTTGATGAGCATGTGAGCACAGACAAACAGGTACGAGTTATGCCATTCGTTGATAACGCTCAGCTTTACAGCCAATAAGATCGCACATTCGGATCGCAAGTGGGATCCCTTGAAGGGATCTCCATGGGGGATGGGCAGAAAGGCGAGGGTGTCGCACTCTGCGACGGTGACTCACCTGCGAAAGTCGCGTCTTTTGTCATCCTGTGGTGACCTGCAGCCAGAGAAGATCAGAAAGCAAGCCATCGATGACATCATATCGTTCTGGACCTAATGCTCTGTTTTGAATCCTACCGTACAGTATCTACTTCCTACTGGCTAGCTATGTATATGCTGGGACTTCGCCGCATGGATACGCTTGCCGTCAAGTGGAAGACGCCTAGTTGGCTTGGAACGTTTGCGCCTTCTCGAGCTCGCGCTGCACGAGGCGATCAAACTTTTCGCTTGACGCTTGCGAGGCCTCGAGTTTGTCGCGCTCGTCTTGGAGCTCAATTTGTTCACGCACGAGCTCGCGATACGCATGGCGAAGTGTCTCCAATGAGCTCACCGACTCGGGTGGCGACGGCATACCCACCGACGAGCCCGACGTGAGCACGTGCCGTAGCGCTTGATCCAGTTGACTCTCTTCTGCCTGGAGACTCGCGATCGACGCTCGCAGCTTGCGTCGAATACGAGCGACACACTCCCGGTGGCGACGCTTCTGCGCCTGGGAGCGCGGCTCAACGGCCTCGAGACTGCTGCTGCTGTCGCTGTGTGCGTCATTCTGCTTGGCGAGCAGCAACTCACAGTCGTCTAGGTGTTCGTGCGCCTGCAGCGTGTCGTTGATGATACTGCAACAGCAAAACGTCGCGTCGTCGGTGCGCGGCGTGGCCAAAAGGATTTGCTTCTCCGCCTCATTCAGGTTGAAGAGCGAGGACGACGCCGCCGCGTCAAAGATCTCGAGACTCGTCGACTTGGTCATGGCGTGGCGGATTGCAGACTGATCGCTCGTGGCGAGAAGGGCTTCCAGCCCTCAGGTCGTTACACGGCACGCTCTTCATGGGAGCGTACTGTGTGGATGCCATATATGATCTTCGTGCTGCTTCACGCACGCGTTCGGGCGTTGGCTGGATACTGTATGTTGACGTTGACAATCAGGTCTCGCCTCGATTTGGTGGCGTGGGGAGACAACTTGTTGCAGTGGATTTTTTTTTCATCGCGTGTTCTGGCTGGAGACATAGCCAGGTAGAGTCACGGATATCTCACGGCACCCAAGCAGCCCTCGAGCGAATGGCTACAACTCGCTCCATGACATGAGATGTGTGGGCTCTGATTGGATCGCTGAGTGTGCGCTGTCGACGCGTAGCGTGTCATCGCCTGTGGTTCCCAAGCGTCGGCTCGCTTGGGTTCAGCGCAAAATTCGAAGGAAAAGCCGTCTCGTCGCCGGGTGGCGATACCCGAGGAGGGGCAATACTGTACTGTACATCTACCGTCCCGACCGATGATCAAGGGGTCCAACGCGAACGATACGTGCAACGTGTGTGAGGCAACTCACCTGCACGCTGTGTGGTGACCCGACAAGCAACAGGAGAAAAGCAAGCCAAACAAGTAGACAGTGGTTGACAGTGTGAGCTACAGCTCGTGGTTCTCGGCTGGGCTGAGCTCGCTCCTCTTCCACTGGCAAAAGAAAAAAAAAACAAATCAAATGTGGGGTGAATGAGATGTGTCACAGATCCGATTTACGGCTGCGGCAAATAATGGGAGCGTACGGACGATCTCATTTCGACTGACTGGATGGCGCAATACTGAGAGCGTACGGGAGATCTCAGAGGACCGAGGGGAATGGAACCGGATGAATCGCTCGGACCCACGCGGATGGCCATAGCACAAAACTAGAGCGGCACCGCTCCAACCCAGCCAGCTCAGGTGCGAGCTGCGAGTGGTGGTGGTGGATGAGATGTTTGGTTCCCGACTGCCATGCACAAAAAACTGCCAACCAACGGCCACAACGAGCTGGATCAACCGTTGCGTCCGCAGGCAGGTGGCGTATCTTTTGAACGCGGCTGTAGCCTGTCTTTGTGTGGTGGAGCTCCACCGCAAACACGGCGAGCCGAGGGAGGGCACGTTTTATGTGCGAACGGACAAAGCATCGCTTGGGAATACAGTGTACATCAACATCGGACTATCGTGTGTGTTTAGTCTCGCTGTGAATCGTGTGCATCCCACGTGCAATTGTGTTTCCTCTCGGTGGCTACTGTACTGGCCTTTGTTCACACACACCACAATGCCCTCTACCGTTCTATTGGATCCAATCGAGGTTTTTCACTCAGTACGTTGGGGCCATGCGAACGATGATCGGTTCGTCTCCCCTCGCCCCCGCTGTTGACAGCTAGCGACGAGAGCTGATGCCGTACGGGATCTGCACCGTCGCGTGGAGTGGGTTTGGGGCACGGTGGTCGAGTGGTTGGTGTGCAATTTCGGATAACTATGTTCAACCAAAACAAGAACCAGTTGGCATGCAAGTTGACCATGGCTACATGCATCCGACGATTGAAGTTCCAAGCACCAGCGATCGACGCATGCCATGTCACCCGTTCGGGTTCGTGACAAAGATGTGCAGAATTGGTAGGTATCTCTCCGTCAAGGGTGTATCGAAATCAAACGACCAAGGTCTCCGCTACAGTACCTAGCTGATCACTCTACCTCCTACAACTACTGTATATGGACCCTCTGTGGGTTTGTGGCGGCGGCGTCGAAGAGTCGTTTAAAAAAAAAACGCGGAACCGAGTCTTCTCTCACCCACTACGTACTGGTACGGAACGTCCGTGCCTTGTCGAGTTCTCGAAGCACGAGGCGCTCGTACCGCTCCCGAAGCAACTGCGAAGTCTCGAGCTGCGCGCGTTCCTCTTCCAGTGCGATCTGCTCACGCACCAGGTCGAGGTACGCCAGCCGAAGCCTGTGGACTGCGGCGCTTGGCTGGGAGTCTCGCGTGGTGGTGGCAGTGCCCGCGAGATGGTCGCGTAGTTGCTGCTGCAGTTGCATCTCTTCGGCCTTGAGCGAGTTGATCGACGTTCGCAATCTCGCTCGGATCCGCGCGACAGTCTGGCGATGCTTCCGTCGACGATTCCCTTCCCGAGTCTCATCGTCGTCGGTGGTAGTCGACGGCGTGGGGGTCTCCGCAGCGTCGACGGTGGTAGCGTTCGTCAGCCGATGGAGCCGCAAGTCGCAGTCGGCGAGATGCTCCTCTGGTCGCAGCGTGTCGTCAAGCAGTGTGCAGCAGCAAAACGGTGCATCACTGAGCTCTGTGGCCGCGAGCAAGTCCTTCTCAAAGTCGTCTAGATTGAAGACAGTGCTCGAGGTCAAGTGCGCCATGGGTTGCGAGAACATGAGACGCGGCAGACTGTTTGATCAGACGGGAAATCGTGGAATGACCGACCGGACGATCCACGTTCGTCGTAATAGAGCCGATCTTGCACACTCACTCTGGGATCCGTGCATGCATGTCGTGGGCTCGCCCTGTATCCATGCCCGCTGGCTTTGTCTTGCTTTCTGCTTTGACCATCCGCCGCTACCTTCCGTAGGCGCGACCGAGGGTCCCAAACATCTTTTTCATGTCCATTGTCGACGTACACATTCGTGTCGCTGGTCGAGTCCATAGCTCATATCTCATCACTGAATACAGTGGTCGCTGAGTTGCCAGGGGATCCGGATACTGCAGGGAAGTGATGGTCAAAGGCTTCACCGGATTCGCGTGGGCAAACCCAGAGGTTTCGGCGACAAACACTCTGGAGCGAAGAGTGACGATGGCTACACAACCGCACAGAGTCTCTCCCGTGCCGTCTAATCTGAGGGCCAGCATGCCGTCCGTCGTTTCTCCTCTGGAGCAATCCATAGCCTTGGACGACGTCAGAGATGTTTTACGGCGATCGGTGGTCTCTTCCATTAGATATGGTTATGAAGTTGCGTTCCGGGCGTGTTCGGTGGTGTCGTCCCAGGCAAGTGTCGTCGTTTAGCGAGCGCACCATGTCGAGTCGAGCATGTGATCATCCAGCTTGGCAGCACGCACTTTAGAAGTCTGAAACATCCACGTCGAGTCAAGTCTGCCACGTGGTGTTGCCGAAAATCCGTGCCTTTTGCAGTTCGCGCTGCACCAGCCGCTCGTACTTTTCGCGAAGCGCTCGCAAGGTTTCCAGCCTTCCTCGCTCGTCCTGTAGCGCAATCTGTTCTCGTACGAGATCCAAGTACGCGAGTCGCAAAAGACCGAGCAGACCAGCGAGCTCTTCGCGGGGGCGCTCGACCGGTTGTTCGAGCCGGTCGCGGAGCTCTTGATCGAGACGAGACGCTTCCACTTTGAGCGCGGTGATTGACGTGCGGAACCGATGTCGAATGCGAGCCATGGTCTCTCGGTGTCTCCGTCGCTGTTCACTCGAGCGGGGAATCGTGGGCTCACTCCCACCCTCATCGTTGTCTTCCGAGTCGTCCTCGACGAGCAAGAGCTCACAATCGTGGAGATGGTCGTCGGGCGATCGCATGGGGTCCAGCAGTCGACAGGAGCAGAAATTCGACCCCAGCTCGGGGGGCGGGTCGGGCGACTCGATGTCGAGATCCGTCTTCGCAGTGGCGACTGTTGTCGCCACAGCCAGCGATGTGTGCATGGCGTCGAATGTTGTTGAATGAACACGCGCCTCTGATATAGCGGCCCTCCTCCAATGGCGTAAACCTCGGGCGAAGAGGGTCCTCCCCCGCCGAATATATATCGTATTGACCTGGAACTATTGGGGCATCATCGCAATCGAACGGCCTCTGACCCATGATGAGGCGGCGTGTAAACTGGCCCCGGCTCGTCGCGCAGCTGCGCCCCGTTCGATGCAGCGGCTCGTTTTCGCCTGGACGGACGGGAACGTCGACGGTACACTGCGAATTCTCGAACCGTGCCGAGTCCCATCATTATGGATGCGAAAGACGCGTTGAGACAGTGGCGGCGGGATCGCCAGTACCTACCGGGCAGATTCGAACCCAAAGATGCTATGATCCCACCAATGTGTGGACACCCCCTCCGTTCGCCATGTTTATGCACAGTTTGGGAATGGCTACAGTCTCACTTGGTGGTGGCGTTTGGGAAGAAATCGGACCCCGCCCACGTCCTATGGCCCAATTTCTTGACCATGAGAATCCATCGAATTCGATCCCAAACAGACAGGTACAGTACACCGCACGGCCAACAAAAAGCGGCGACTTCCGGAGCACCGTGTGACGCAAGGGAGTTGAATCTGACTCCCACTTCCAGCCAAAAAGTGCTTACATTTTGAGTAGGACGATATCGACAGGTTACAGTTAGTGGGCCCGGCGCGCTGGCTTCATTTATCGTGCGGAATCCCCTGTCGCACAGCGTATGAGTGTGCTTTTGTGGCTCCGCAGTACAATCCTCGCACTTGACGGTAGCTCGCACACGCAACACGTTCGAGCTCGACGGTTCCTTGAATGTGGTAGTTCTCCCTCTCTCGCCTTGGTCTCCGAGAAACACTAGAACCACCACTGCACATTCGAGATCCCGTAGTTTCGTCTGTCCATTGCCAGCACACTAGTAGATGCTGGACTGAACTGTCGATCACTCGGGAGGGAGGTCGCACATGGAGCAACGAGTGCGTACTCCAATAGGAACACACACCACCTACTTACTGTAACACTCCTGGGATCTGCGCCGTGCAGCACATCCCAGATCAGCGGGTATGGATCAAAGCTGTAGTCGCACACCCAGACGCACGTGGGTACTGAAATAACGACTGGTAACACCTCCCGCCCTCCTGTGGTGTCCTGACCATCGAGCTCATCACGGTTGGGTTAGGATCCGTCGTGAGTAACGACCGATGTGGTCGCACACCCTGGCACGAACGAGTACTATAATAGCAACACAGCACACCAACTTCCGTCTCTTCACTCCAACTATGCACTTCCCCATCAAACTATTGTACAGTCTCAAGCATCCCACGCAATTCCTTCCCTCCACAGAAAAAAAAAAACCGACGTGTCTCTCCACTCATTCGTCAAACGACAGCAGCCGCGGCGGCATGACCAAACTTTCCCACCGGAGCAATTGTGCACCGAGCTCGATCATAAAATATTGGGCTTGCTCCTCGCTGATGCACGTGCAGACATTGCCGTAGTCGATCTCAACCGTCGAGTCGTCGATCTGGACAAACGACACAAACGCCGTTCCTTCTGTGATCCAGAAGACGTCATCGCGGTTCATCGTCTCACGGATGAGCTTGTGACGCGGCGAGTCGAGCGCGAGCATCAGCACCGTCGAGCGCTGGCATTCGTCGCCGTTTTTGGTGGTGTAGGTGTCGTCCACGCGGGTCAGCAAGTGCAGGTACCGGACTTTAGTGGACCCGGACGGGTCTGGAGCGTTTCGAATCGACACCTCCTGGCTTTCTCCGAGTCGCTGTAGCGTATGGCTCACAAATTTAGTTCGTTGGATACGCGAGTACTTTTGCGCGGAGCTGAGACACTCGTACGCATAACTCACGAGGCCACGCAGGGTCTCCACTGCGGCACCAGCCGGCGCACCGACTTGCTTGGTGAACCGCACACGCGAGACCAATGGGCCATCCGAGCCATCGTTCAGTAGCGTCCGCTCGATCGACCGTTGCGCTAACCAGCCAAAGCACTGCACCTCGCGCACTCCGAGCTCGCCCCGATCGAACCCGTCTTGCAGCGCGCGCACCTTTTGATACCCTTCTCGCTTGGCCGCGTCGCACTCGGCTCGCGTGAAAGGCTCAAAGTAGAACGGCGCCTCGTTCTCTTCAAAATACACAAAGAACCCACGCAGTTCGGTGTGTCCACCACCAGTAGAGCTCGTCTTGTGGGGGTTCGTCGTAATACCGGAGGGCTCCGGGTCCGGATCCTCAACCACGTGGAGCAGGCCCATCTCCTGGTGGAGCACCAGCTTGAGCTTGACGAACCGCTCGAGCTCGTTGCGCAGCGCGGCGTTCTCGGCCCGCCGCAGCTCGGCCTCGTCCACAAGCGAGCAATAGATCTCACGGTATCTCGCTAGTCGTTGCCCGGGCTCCTCCATCGCCCGAGTGTCGGTCTCGGCGTCTAACCCGGTTAGACCGTGGAGCGGGTAGCCACTCAACAACACCGCACGACGCAATGCCAACTGCGCCGCGAGTTGCCCTTCGAGCTGCGCGTGGAGCGTCTTCATGTCGGCAAGCGACTGCTTTTTGCGTTGGCGGAACGCGACCATGTGATCGCGGTGGTACTCGCGTTTGAGTGTCTCCGGATCGTTAGACGCGTCTAAAATCCACCCGTGGCCCACGAGCGCGGGCGTCGCACTGCCGGCAACCACAGCATGAGCCGAGCCATTTGCACAAGCGTTCTGCGTGTGTGGTGCTGGCTCAGGCAGGCAGCCGTCGTCACGCGGCATGGAAAGAAACGAGCAGCGAGAGAAAGATCCGTGTGGAGCTGAGGTCTAAACGCACTCTAAACCTCGGGGATCCAAGCGCTGCTCGAACGCCAGAAGGTCGACGCGACAAAGACAAGGGGCTATCTGCAGCCACCGAATGCATCAAAAGCGTACTTTATAGAAGATATGCGGTGACTCCAACGAGAGAAGAAAGACACCATTAACGCCACCGACTGCTTCCCCCTCCCCCCTTCAAAGTGAGTGTAGGTCGCTAATAGGAATGCTGGTCAGGATCAATTGCCCCGGGAATCCCGGGGCAATTGATCCGGCCGGGATCTCTCGACCCCGAATGACCGCCACGCTGCGGAAACCGGCATTGGCTCTGCGTGGCCTGCACCACGATACAATTTCTTCCTGTCTGCATGCGTGTTCGTGGGATAGGCGAGACGGCGAGGCGGTCGGTTCTGTGCACGATGGGTGGTCGCAAAATCGTCGCGTGCGTCAATTCCTTTTGGAGAGAGAACGGCTCGGAGGCGGTAATTCATTGCTCTTTGGGAGACACGCCGTTTGTGTTGCGACATGCGCAGAGTCGGACGCTTGACTGCGCAGGTTGCTCATAGACGGGGGCGAAGAATCATGATCTTGACTTTATGCAGGAGTATTTTGCTCAGTCGTACTCGTGTGCGCACCTTCGCTGCTTGCTCGTAGTATGTAGCAGTGAGCAGCGTCAACAGTCCAGGCCCGTGTCTCCGTGAACACGTGCAAGAGATGCGTGGGAAGAGGTAAGAGGGTGAGACACTTCGCGACAGGGTTTTCACGTCGAAGTATTCCGAAACCTCGTCCCCCACATGGAGCCCACAGCCGAAACGTGCTGTGCTCTCCATGAAATCATTTGACATCCAGTCGAACAGCGAATAGTGGTCTCCAGGACCATGGAACGAGCGGGTTCCCAGGCGCACGGAGTGGTGGAGCAGGGTTTGGCCGGCTCCGACAACGACGACGCGTGGACCTCGCCGTCAAATTTGCCAACGCCAATCACTGTTGGTCAGAAACGTCACCTGTTGGACACGGAGGAGGAGGATCTTTCGTCCGACGATGACGCTCGCCCTCATCAAAGTTCAGCGAGAGCAAGGATCGCCCACCGCACGGGTCGTTGCCATCCGCCTCGTCATCAACGTCATGTGCGTTCGCAGCACTCGACCGAGATCGACACACGAGCAGCGATCGCTGCGCTGGAGTTTGCAAATGAAGTCGAGACACTGCGTCGTCGTCGAGACGAGCTGATGAGTCTCCATATCGGTCGTCTGCTCAATTCTGGTCGTCGCGATTTCGTGGTGACGACTGCGTTGGAGTATTATGACACATTCAGCGACGGCTTCCTCGGACCTCGGCTTCCTGGCATCTTCGCGTTCATGAACTCCCGCATCGACAAGCATGTCTTCACATACGGCGCGACCGCACTCAGTCTCGAGACGTGGGTGGAGCAATGGCACCGCTACACACGCATGTTCCCATCGATCGCGATTCGAGTCCGTGCGACGAGCTGCATGCACTGGATTGATCCGTTGGACATCACAGCAGTGGTGCCCACCGATGGACGACGACAACTTGCATGGTCGAAGCGCGCGGCATGATGACCGGCATGATCTCCCGCCAGGCGATCGACACCATCCTGCCGCATCTTCGCCACCGCGCCGACTTGGTCGCCAAACTGCGGGGCCAGCCGCTGATTTGCCCGATCACCTTGCGCTTCTACTTTAACGGCACGGGCCGCATCATTCGCCTGGATTTCGACGCGGATTTTTTCCAGGCGTTGAGCAATGTCGCGGACATTGGCCTGTTCGAGGTCGTGCACATGATGGAGCACGCCACGCTTCGCGAAACGAGTCTCGTGCCGGCGGTGGTCGAGACGGAAGAAGAAGACCACGCGCCGAACGCTCTGGGCGAGTAGGTCGCTTCCGGTCCCGTCGGATTTTTTTGAGTTGTCGGAACACGGACAATCGGTGGCGTTCGTTTGATGGATCTTTTTTTCGCTGCTCTTGGTCCAACGAGACTTGGGGGATCCGTGTCGGGAGATTGCTGAACTGCCCGGGAACGAAGTGTCCAGTCAGGAGGACCCATCATCGTAGTGACAGCTTCCATTGGCCACAATGCGGACTGGTGGATGCTGCCAGCCAATCATCGAGCTTCCCTTTTCCCCTTTTGTTGTCTGTGTCCGAACGAGAGCCCGGCCAGGCGGCCGTGCCGAACTTCCTTGGCGATCGCTACAGTCGCTTCCCAGGGCGCCGGCACACACCCGCAAGACAACCTCGAGGCCCACGTAACACGGCGAACGACACGGAGCATGAACCGCACCGAGTCGCCGGCCGCGGTGGCGCGCAGCGATCCCGTGTGGGCCGAGACCGACGGCGACGATGTCTCATCGGTCGCGTCGTCGGACACGGACGACCTCGACGCGCACTACGACTTGGCGCCGCGGACCAACCGGCTCGCTCGTCGCCAGCGGCAGGGGCTCATGCGGCGCGGGCCGAGGCGCCTGACGGGACGGGAACGCGCCGACCAGTTCATCGTCACCGCGCGGCTCATGGGCGAGGTCGAGGCGCTGCGCCGGCGTCGCGACGAGCTCATGGCGCTGCGGTACGCGTACACGCTGAACACTGGTCGCCGCGACATTGTGACCAACACCGCGATCCAGTACTACGACACGTTCCGAGACGGGTTTTCGGGGCCGCGCATCCCGGAGATGATCCAGTATTTCAACACGCGCCTGGATCACGAGATCTTCTCGTACGGAGCCGCCGGGGATATGGGGGTGGACACATGGATCGAGCAGTGGCGTCGGTATACGCGGATGTTTCCGTCCATCTCGATCAAGCTCCGATCGCTGGATATGGTCAATCTGGCCGACTCGATGGAGCAACTCACGATCGCGGAACAAGACCGAACGATGGTCACGTCGATCGTCGAAGCGCGTGGGATGATGGGCGGTGTTATCACGCGCCAAGCAGTCTGCACTGTGTGTCCTCATCTACGTGGTCGAGAAAGCTTGATCCGGAAGCTCGACGGGAAGCCATTAAAGTGTCCCATGGAGCTGCGGTTCCACTTTAACGCGACTGGCCGAGTCACGCGTCTCGACTTTTTTGCCGATTACTTCACGGCGTTCAGCAACGTCGACGGAGTCAGCATCAGTGAGCTCGCCGAGATCATGGAGCACGCAGCAATCGGAGAGAACAGTACGGTACCTGATCCCATCGAGCTCGACGTCGACGACATCCCGCTTTGCCCGTAAACAAGATAAACGTCGGTAATAATCATTGCAAGAATAAGTGGTGCATCTCAGTCCAGTGGGTAAAATCAAGTGAAACCCTTCTTCGCGGAAAAGTCTTCACATCCTCCTCTCACTTACCGATAACCTGTTCTGATTGGCTAGAATGCTCACCAGTCAGTCATATTAGCCAATGGATGGAATGGTCGTTCCTTCCACCAGAAGGTCCAAGACCTCCTGTGTGGCGTGTCGCTCGTAGCAGAACCAGACCCGTCGCCCGCGAGGTTGGCCCCCGGCTCCGACCACGGACACGAAAGACGCTCAAGACAAGAGAGCCCCACCATCATCGTTAAGCCGTCGGGTCTTCTTCACTGATACGCACACAAATAGCCCCTCCCAAGCAGCTGCTCGACGATGGACTCCAGCTCGTCGGACGAGGAGACGATCCGCATGACGCCGCCTCTCAAGCGACCGCGCGTGGAGACCGACGAGGAAGATTTCTCGTCGGCGTTGTCGTCGTCCGAGACCGACACGGGCGCAGACACGGACGCCGGAGTGGACACGGACACGGACGTGGATGAGCGATACCAAGTGATGCCGTTCAATATGGGTGTCGGTGGTCCTCGACGAGCGGGCAGTGCGCTGAGACGGCGACGAACCGGCCACGAGCGAGCGGACGACTTTGTCGCCACCATGCGACTCATGAGCGAGATTGAGATGCTGCGACGACAACGGGACGAGCTCGTGACGCTTCACTACGCACGCAGATTCAACACGGGAAGCCGCGATGCGTTGATAAACACGACCATCGAGTATTACGACACCTTTCGGGAGGGCTTCCGCGGACCCCGTGTTCCGGAAATGGTCCAGTTTTTCAACACGCGGCTGGATCTGGATCTCTTCGCGTACGGTGGTGGCGGGCTTGGGCTCGACACATGGATCGAGCAGTGGCGCCGATACACGCACATCTTTCCTTCCACGTCTATGCGGCTCCGGTCGCTGAACGTTGTTGAACTGGTCGACGCATCCGATGACACTAGTCGAGCAGATCCGACCGTCGCGACATGCCTCATTAATACGCACGGGATCCTGGATGGGATTGTGACCCGCCAAGCGGTGTGTACGGTGTTCCCTCATCTTCGCGGCCGCGAGGACTTGATCCACAAGCTCGTGGGAAAGCGTCTGAACTTGCCGATGAACTTGCGGTTCTACTTCAACAGCAGCGGACGGGTCATTCGGTACGACTTTGACGGTGACTATTTCCAGGCATTGAGCAACTTTGAAGACGTTGGGGTGATGGAGCTCACTCAAATCATGGAACAAGTAGCAATCGGCGAGAACAGTACAGTCCCTCCCCCGGTTGAGGTAGTGGAAGAAGAAGCTGCAGCTCCCGCAGCATCATAATTGTTGAGCTTCAAGCCTTCGGTCACTCAGTCGTGGTAGCTTTCGTCGATATTCGGTGGTGTTTGGCATGTTTTGATGAGTATATCGTGAAAGAGATGTCATTAAATTACGTGTCTTGCGTCTGTTGTAAATTTGGGCGATATAGGGTCCAAGCGCGAGTCTTGGTGAGGACGTCCAAAAGTCGTATCTCCTTTCGAAATGCACGGAGCCAATCGAGGGCGAGTTCGCTCACGCGGTCGGTGTATGCCGATGACGCTGAACTTGAATGTCCATCATGAATGCGCTGACAGTCGGCGCGTAGATCCTTAAACTTTTTCAGGTGATAAAACTTGATCCAGCGATTCGAAGCGACTTTGACCTCGATTTCAGTAAGAAGTGTGGTCATCTCCTTCAAGGCATCACTGGACAAAGCTTCTTCATAGTCGGTTTGGGCCCCTTCAAATGATTGAATCAAGCTCCTCAAGTCACCACGGAGCAAGTGGGCGTGGACCCATTCAAGTGTGGATGGATCTTGTGCATCATGCACAGCCTGATCACATTCGACTAGTGCCTCTGCCTTCACACCAGCATCGCGTTTGGTTTTCACGAGTATGTGAAACTTGTCCAAGCACCGCTGGTACGAATCCGTAGCTGCGTCGTCTTGCTGGTTGAGATCTTTGCCGTCCAAATGTTCCTCGGGCAGTGTCTCACCAGGCAGATCCATTTTGGGATCGAAATCCGAGCCGCTGGGTTCAGCAACTGCATCTAATGGTTGAGGAGCTCCATATGAGCTGATGTCGGGCTCATCCTTCACTCTAGGATTTTCATCCTGCACATCCGTTGCATCTCTTACAGAAGGAATCGGCGAAAATTGAACTGCCCCTGCTTGGACGTGCGCTTCACTGCTCGATTCTTCAGCGTGTGGAGCAAGGTGATCATTGGTTGTTGTACTTGTACTGTCTTCTACAGCAGCCGGGTTTGCGACATCTTCTTTCGCTTTGACAATCTCAATCTTTTCAAGAGGATGGGCTGGCGGGATGGTATCGTCGATTATTGATTTCGAGGATGGAGTGGGTACTGGAATGGGCTTCACATTGCCCGTCGGTGTATCCTCGCTTGTGCCGCCTACCAGCGCATCCGTTAGCGCGGACGACGATTGCAATTTCGTGATCAGTGATCCGGGCCAAGACATGGCATGCACGACCAGTTCCTCTGTCCAGACAGTCCACCACGTTGGATCACTGCTTGGTTTAGTCCGTGATGCGCCTGGGTCTAACAGAACGTCAACGGACTCGGCGATCGGCGCAGGCGATGGGGCGACGTTCACAATGGCTGGTTTATGACTCGGAACAGCCGCGGGGCCTACAAGTAGCCGAATCAAGTACGCAATGGCAAGTGCAAGAAGCACGAGCGAGTACTTCGCCTCTCGGTTCCGCTCACGACGCAGGCGCTTCTTCAGCTCGGGATTCGCAGGCGCATCAATTCGACAGCCGTACTGGTCAATATACGCACGGTTCATCGCCTCGTATCGGCTGATCCACTCGTGTTTCTCCTGGGGTGACGACCACAACTCGGCGTCCTGGTCATCAAACTCGCCGTCGTCGTCGTCCTCGCCCAGAAAGAGCAGCTGCTTCGCATGTCTCGCCATGGGCATCAAAAGACTGCGCATACTCATCCCCTCACCGTCTTCATCTCCATCGTCGGTGCCGTCGTCAACGTCGCTCTCGTTTGAGTCGTCACTGTCCGACTCGGGGACGTACTCATCATCTTCGTCGTCGTCCTCGTCGAGAATGCCTTCTCCGTTGCCATTCGACAAATCATGACCATGATTTCCTTCGCTTTCGTCTTCAGACGCATTGTCGGAGACTTCCTCAGCATCTTCATGCCCATTCGGACTGTCAACGGCAACTTGCGGTTGGTTTTTGCCGAATAACTTGGCGACGACTGATCCGTTTCGAGCATGCGACATGTCGTCGGCATCGCCTTCGTCGTACACATACGTAGATGTCTTCATGTATTGGCTTTCTTCCTCCGGGGAGGCGCTGGTGGGGCTCATCGCGCCGCGGCGATCGCGGTCGATGTGTATCCGACTGGGCAGTTGGTTTCCTTCACAGAGGACAACGGGTTGTTGGGTTCTGGCAGAACCGTTCTGCAGACCACAATGCCACCCGCGCCGACCCAACGGGCCTTCCAGAAAGGAAACCCGCCCATTTCTACTAAGTTCGTACCAGGTGACGCGCACTTTGCACAAAACCGGCTCGATGGAAATATTTCCCTTCGCATTATCTGCAAATGTCCTTGTTTCAGTACATTGGAGAAAAATACCGTTCTGCTCTCCACAATCAAAGTCAAAACCTCCGCCACCACCTTCATGTACATGGCGGCGGACCTCTCTCCCTGCCTCCGCCGAACGCGCCGCTGATCTTGTGGCCGTATCTGTCTCTCCACCACTGGGTGAACCTCTTTTCTTCCCCCTCATGTAGCCACCGGAATCATGTCGCGCGGCAACCAGCGAGACGTCGACCGTGCTGTACGTTTTTCTTGTTGCTCTATGACAAAAGTCTCTACCAAACTGACGCGACCGGACATGAGAACAGCGAGCGCAGGCGCGTAACAAGTCCAACGAGAAGGTGAACAAGGGCGACCCGAACGCGCGCCGTGAGGCCGACGCGAAGGCGCTACAGGAGAAGATCGCCCGCAAGGCCGCGCAGAAGGAGGCCGGTGGTGACGCCGCCGGCGGAGGCAAGGCCAACGGCAAGAAGAAGTAATCCACAGACGAGTCATGTCCGCATGCGGCATGCTCGTGCTTTCCCCACTCCATACGTTGTGTACCAGAGGTTATACCGTCTTGAGAACGGACGCAAAACGGTTGATGTTGTGTGGATGCTAGATGTAATAGGTCAAGGCAGTACGTCGGTGGAGAGTACACGGGCGAGCAGCTCTTGTTGGCGACGCAGTGCGCGCTGTGCGAGTTCCCGACGGACGTAATGCCGCTGCACGATGCCGTACGCTATGCCGGGGATCAAGAGCCCAGACAGTACGAGTGCCGTGGTGGTGTCGGTCAACGTGTTGAACAAGATGTACAAGAACACACCAGAGACGGGTACGAGCACGGCACATACAGCCACGAACGGACCAGGCACTCGTGTGGGGCGTGTGATATGGGGGAGCACGCGCCGCAGCCGAAGCATCGTGAGCACGATGAGCACTTGGATGGCAGCACTGAATGCGTTCGTGAGCCCAAGGATCGACTCGTAATCGAACAGCAGCAGCAGCATCGTCGTGACTAGTCCAAGTAGAATCGCATACTGCGGCGTCTGGAAAGTCTTGTGTCGCGTGCGGAAAGCGGCCGGAAGCAGCCGCATGTGGGCCATGCCCAGTACCTGAAACGACTGGAACAAGATGCACGTCGTGAAGAGACCCACCAGGCTGAGCACCGACGAGACAAGGATCACACTATGGAGAGTCGAGCCGCCGATGTATTTGGCGATCCTCGGATATGAGTCTTCGTCAAAGTGTAACCAGCTGAACTGATCGGACGTCGCTGCCACGGCACTGATCATCGGGACCAAGTAGACCACGAGCATGATCGAGACATTGACGATAAATGCCCGTGGGTACGAGTGGGCCGGGTTAAGCACCTCGCCCGCGATCACAGATGCGTCGTAGAGGCCATCAAAGTTCCAGAAGAGCGAGTTCACGAGCAAAGCCCAGTCAATGTCGGCGGCGTATGGGCCGTCGCCCATCGCGTTCGCGTCCTCACTGCCATGAGCCATCTCCGCACTTCGCAAGGACTCAACCGTACCATTGTCTCGAACGTCCAAGAGCATCGACCAGTCGAGGTTGTCGCTAGAGAACCCCCATGTCGAGAAGAGCAAGAACAGCGCCGAGATCACGACCATCAAGACGAACGCGGCCGCCGCGACGAAACGCACGCTGAGCAGCGACGGCACGCAGAGCAGGATCGCGATGGAGGCCTTGATGAAATACTCGGCGACGCCGGAGAGGTGCCAGCCGCATGCATCGGCGATCGTCGAATACATGAGCCCCGGGTAGATGGCATTGTTGAGTGCACTCGCGACCCAGGACCAGTAGCCGGCCTGGAAGCCCCAGAACGGCCCGAAGACCGTCATGACCCACACCGTGTATCCTCCGTTCTCTGGGAATGTCGTGCAGAGCTCCGTGACGACGTACATGAACGGAAACACGCAGCACGTGACGTAGACTCCGATCGCGACGAGCCCGACCAACGGACCCCCGGCAGACGCGAGCGGCTCGGATCCGATCGGACCTCCACACGACTATATGAAAACACCAACGAACTAACTCATCAGTCGCCGCTCCCCTTTTGAGATATATCGCCCCCACAAGACCCACCACAAAGAACGCGAGTCCCGTGAGCCCGAGCGTGCCCAGCACACGGAACTTTTGCTGGCGCTGTGCGGCCTGCGGCGAGAACAGGGCGGCGTGGTAGTACTCGGGCTCCGTGTCGCTCATCACGAGATCGTCCAACGCCGTGGGCGAGTCGCCATTGTCGCTGCAGCTCCCATGCGGCGGAGGCGGCGGCGGTTGGCTCTCCTGGCGCGGCAGCCACGGCAGACTCAGTGGCCGCGTGGGGGCGTCGGGCGGCTTGGCGTCGGTGGCTCGGAGCGGGCTCTCCATCGTGAGTGGTCCGTGGGGCGACGCGAGCAGGTCCATGGCTGGAACTGTTCCGGTGGGTGAAGTTATGGGGACATCCACCGAGAACAACTAATCACTCGATGGTGAGGATATTGTTCTCTTGCTTGGAACCGAAAGCTGAACTTCCGTCGACTGAGGAGAGTTGGGTGGGTGGGGGGAGGAGAGGTTCATATCACGCACGCGATCGACGGGCCTTTCGAAAGAATCTGGTAGGAGGCCTCCCATGCTGTCCTGAGGTCCGATACGTACAGGATTTGTTCTGGACTTGGGGAGAGGAGACCAAGAAACGAGACCAAGAAAAAAAAATACTCATGGGAGATCTGGAACAAAACGGTCATCAGCTGGGACTGATTTCTGTTTTTCAGTCCGATCGTTGGTCCTCCCTTTGGACTGGAAATACTGTAGTGTTCTCCCAACGGGAACATGTTCCAACGTGGCGACTTGGCCAACGCGGTGTGTGGATAGGCAGGCACCACCAATTGAGAACCATTTTCGGTTGAATCCGGAGCATTCCAGCGATAATCCCATTTGAGTGACATCTGAAGGACCATCAATCTGCGACGTGTGCGGAACATGGCTTCACTTGGCGAATTTGATGACCCTTCTGATGGTCGCTGGGTGCGTGGCGTGGCGGGCACAATCGCAGTAGCACCTGGCTGATCGTACAGCACCCGAATCGATAGCCATGGTTTCGGTGTGTCCCAACGCCGTGCGTTTGCTTCACAACGACCAGAGGAATGCGTTCCATCCAAGTCGCCAAGAGACACCCGTTTCATCATCACGTGAGCTCCATACGAATGCATTAGCGATACAAACCCTCCTTATAAACTAGTTGCGACCGCTTCCATTCAGCAGCAGCCTACTCGGCCGGCCATTCGCCCCCGAACCGCTGGGAAGAGCAGCCCCGGGATCGCGAACCCGAGGACGACGATGGCGAGCTTCCAGTCCGCGAGCGTCGATCCGATCGCGTAGACAAACACGGCGATCGCTGGTAGGAGCATGAGAACGAGTGTGACCATGTTGCCGGGCATTTTGACGGGTCGAGGCAGGTACGGGAACGACCTTCGCAGCAGCAGCATGGAGATCACGATCATGATCTGCACCATCCCACTGAACGCGTTGGTCATGTTGAGGATCGACTCAAAATCAAAGCCCACAAGCGCCAGCGTGACGACCAGACTGAGCAGCAGCGCGTACTGTGGGGTCTTGAAACGAGCACTCCGCTTCCGCAGCAGCGAGGGCAGCAGCCGTGACTGGGCCATGCCTTGCACGAGGAACGACTGGAAAAACAGCGTGCAGGTGAACATGCCAATCGATGCCATGACCGACGCAAAGATCGAGAATTGGTGCAGGAACGAGCCGCCGATCGCCTCGGCGATGTCCGGGTACGAGTCTTCCGAGAACTCGAGCCACGGCATCTTGTCGGCAGTCACCGCGGAGATGTACGGCAGCGTGAAGGTGAGCACCGTGAGGACCACGGCCGTAATGATCACGCGCGGGTACGTGCGCGCCGGGTTGATCACTTCGCCACCGATCACCGACACGTCGTAGAGCCCATCAAAGCTCCAAAAGAGCGCGTGGATCAACAGCGACCAGTCAATACCACCGTCGGGGCTGTCCTCTGTGACCTGCTCGGCGCTGCGGATCTCCTTGAGCCGAAACCACGCGCCGTCGCCCTCGGCGAAGCCCCACACCGTGAACATGAGCGTCGCGACCAACACGACCATGAGCACGACGAGTGCGCTGATACCGACGAAGCGAACGCCCAAGTAGGACGGGATCGCGAGCGCGACGGCGATCGCGGCCTTGGCAAAGAACGACGCGATGGTCGACGTGGCCTCGACGCCGTAGCCCTCGACGAGCGTGCTGTAGATCAGTCCCGGGTAGATGGCGTTGTTGAGGACGGACGCGACCCAGGACCAGTAGCCGACTTGGAACCCCCAGTACGGTCCCACTGCGGTCATCGCCCACACGACGTATCCGCCGTTCTCGGGGAACGCGCAGCAGAGCTCGGTGACCATGTACGAGAGCGGCACTTGACAGAACAGCGCATACGCGAGCACGCCCAGCAGACCGAGCAGCGGTCCGCCCGACGAGATGATCGGCTCGGAGCCCACGGGGCCACCACATGACTAACACAACAACACACCGTGAGCCCAGGGCCACAGCATCCAACGCACGGCTGGAAACGTACCGCAAAGTACACGATGCCGACGAGACTGAGCGTGCCGAGCACGCGGTACTTTTGGCGCTGCGTGGTGCCGGTCGTGGCCGTGTGGGACGTCGGAGCGATCGAGCCGGCGCGGTGCGGCGACTTGTACAGCTCGTGGTCAAACTCGGACATCATCGCGACGCCGTTGTCGAAGCCGTACGGCGTCGGCACGGCGCCGGGGCCGTACCGATGGTGGTAGAAGTGCGGTTGCGCCGAGTGGATCGGATCGACAAAGTCGAGGTTCGAGTCGCTGCGTGGCATATATACAGCCACTGGTTAGTGGGTCCCCATGGACTCGGTAAAGTGCGAGAAGATCGTACATGTCCGAGCCGCGATCGATCGTGCTGGAGCCCGTGGAGGCACGCGCGCGGTCGGGGCTCTCCATCAGCGCGACGTTATACAGCAGCGCGCCCTTGTCGGCCATCGCGGTTGTGGTGAGCCCGAAGAAGAAGAATCGCCAACTGCCCCTCTCTCGACGGGAGGGATGGGAGGAGGCTCCAGTACGATTCAGTGTGGGCATGACCAGCCACGGAGCAAGTGGGATGTTTTGCTCAGGTCGACAGGCGTTGGCCGGCGGGGCGCAGCGCCGGGCCACTTCAAGTGAGCTCGTCTGTTTCTCGCACCCAGGGAGAGTGGCGTCAGCGACCCAGGCGGAGAGTGGACTGGGCCACCGAACTCTTTGCGTACAGTTCTACTACACCGTGAGGCAGTTGTTTCGGGCAGGCGTTCGCTGTGGTGTGAGGCGACTCGGCCCTCCCTCTCGCGTGGGAGAACCCACGAGGTGGGGATGGTTCGGATGCATCGCATTGCTGATCCCAATCACACGAGTCTCCCAGTAGGCTGGACACTGTCCAGCCACGTCTGTCCAGTGGACAGAGGGTTGGCGGCGTCAAGATCCACGCTCGTCAACTGTGGGGCAGTGGAACTGGGCCGTGGTATTAGGCTTGACGCAACGCGAGTGAGCCAGTCAACAGGGCACCTTTCAAAATGAGCCGATGGATCAAAATGTGCAGACATGCCCAGTGCACCAGACGCATCCGCCAGCAGGATCATCGTCTTCCTCACAGCATCACAAGTCTCACGTGCCGCGGGGGGGTCCCAGCCCGAAGGAATCTCGCCGGCGGCTGCCTCTCTGCACTGTCGTCCGCACTGTCTGCTCATGGTCCTCAACCGCATGGTGTCAAAACAGGGTATGCCAGTCCAATATGTAACCAAAACTAGATGTGTAGCGATAGGTGGTTTGGTGGTGCTCCACTATACTACCGTATTGAATGTACGGCACATAAATACATTGCACCCTAATTTGTAAATACCAGCAACTTTGCTGGGAAGAACGAGACAGGCAACGCCCATCAAGAGAAATTGCGAACTGGACTCCAGGACCTCGCGAGCAAACTCTGACGAGCTCCTCCGGTAATTACATGAGTTGTAACGTGCGTGTGCAGTAACATGCATGATTGTACCGTACGCTGGAATGTCCAGGCCGTCCGGGGGAGGCCCGCGCGTCGAAACATTTCGCCGCCACCTCGTTTTTCGCGAGGATGAGGGACCCGCTGAGGGCGTGAGCATGCAGACTGTGAGACAGACCTCGGTCCAGCATGACAAGCCGGTCAGGTGTCTCGGGGCAGCAGATCTTGTCGCGGCAGCCGGACAGCAGGTATGCTTGACGTGCTCTCTCCCACAGAGAGAGAGAGAATTCTCTTCGCTTCAAGTACAATACAATGAGTGAGGTCTCACCCGAGTCGGCCATGCAGCTTGCATGTAGAAGGCGGGCGGATTTTCTCCTCGAGCCACACATCGTGGGAGTGGACGTGGGGCGATTTGCAGCACCAACGTGCGTCTTTGTTAGACGTCTCGCGTGGCTGGGAGCTGCTTGTGGCGTGGGATCTGCAAGAGGAAGCCTGCGCTCTGGATAATGGATACGTTGCAACATGGATTCCACTGTATATCTACATGTGAAGTTAGTTCATAGGTACACTAGTACTTTTGACGGGCAGCTAGAGTCCGATCCGCTCAGCTGCAGATCCGCATGCCGGCCATCTTGTTGCGGACGAACGGAAAGAGAAGCCCCGGGACGAGAAACGCCACGAGGATCACGGCGAGGTTCCACTCCTGCAGCGTGGTCACGATGAGAAACCCAAACACTGCGAGCGCGGGCAACAACGCGATCGTGACGACCACGAGATTGCCCGGCATCTTCATGGGGCGCGGCAAATACGGGAACGAGCGGCGCAGCTCGAGCATGGACAGCACCATGAGGATCTGGAACGCGCCGCTGCAGGCGTTGCACATGTTGAGCACGGACTCGAACTCAAAGCCCACGAGCCCGAGCGTCGCGACGAGGCTGAAGTAGAACGCGTACTTGGGGGTCTTGTACCGAGCGTGGCGCTTGCGCAGCAGCGACGGCAGCATTTGCGACTGGGCCATGCCCTGCACGAGGAACGTCTGGAAGAAGAACGAGCACGTGTACAGTCCGATCGAGCCGAGGATCGACGTGATGAGTACGAACTGACGCAGCACCTGGCCGCCGATCGCGTCGGCGACGTCCGGCAGCGAATCCTCGGTCATCTCGAGCCACGGCGTGCGGTCGGCCTGGATCGTGAAGATCCACACGAGCAAGTACGTGAGTACGGAGAACGTCACGGCCAGCACCATCATGCGAGGGTACGTGTGGGCCGGGTTGATCACCTCGCCGCCGATCACAGCCGTCGAGTACATGCCATCAAAGCTCCAGAAGAGCGTGTGGATCAGAAGTGTCCAGTCGATGCCACCGTCCGGGTTGTCGTCCGAGACGTCGTCTCTGGTGCGGACTTCGCCGAGCCGGTACCACGAGCCGTCGCCGTCCGCGAGTCCCCACGTACTGAGCAGGAGCACGGTGCCCAACACGAACACGAGCATGACCAACGCGCCGAGACCGACCGAGCGTACGCTGAAATACGAGGGCAATGCGAAGAGGATCGCGATTGCGACCTTGATGAAAAACGTCGCGACGCTTGAGGTGATTTCGATGTTGTAGGCTTCGGTGATGGCGCTGAAGATGAGCCCCGGGTAGATGGCGTTGTTAAAGACCGAGCCGATCCACGACCAGTAGCCGCACTGGAAGCCCCAGTACGGGCCGAACGCGTTCATGGCCCACACGGCGTGGCCGCCGTTCTCCGGGAACGCACAGCACAGCTCGGTGATCATCAGCGTCAGCGGCAGCAAGCAGACCACGACGTACGCGGCGATGCCCAGCAGCCCGACGAGCGGTCCACCGGTGGACATGAGTGGCTCCGAGCCGACAGGACCGCCGCAGCTCGAGAAGTAGAGGATTCCGGTCAGGCCAAGCGTGCCCAGCACTCGGTATTTTTGCTTGTACTTGGACGCCGTGGTCGCGGTGGTGTGGGCCGACGGCGAGAGCACGAGCTCGTGCTGAATGTACGGAGCCGCCGGCGTCTGGCCGTGGGCGTTGTGGATCGCGTCGAGGAACGCGAGGTTCGTGTGCCTGGTTTCAGACACGCATCAGTGAGTACATGGCCACGTCAGATCGTGCGAGCATGGGGGGGGTGACACTGTACCCGTCGGAATCGCGGTAGCTCGTGTCCGAGCTCGA
>JAADVY010000132.1:0-28125 GCA_023336035.1 Pythium plurisporium
AGCGCGAGTTAAGGCATCAATGCTTACTCCATGTATGTCGTTCATCCGTAGAACGAAGTGTGCAGTCACGCCAAGTTGTGCCAAACGCTCGAGCTCCAGATCTTCCTCACCGCGAGCAATGAGGTAACTGGTTTGTGTTCGCACTGATCTTACAGATCCCATTCTGATGTGAGAATCTTACCGTAGGGCCTCATCTCGGGCAAAGAGTTGCTTAAAGTTCCATCCATTGCTGCTGCATACGTTCCCACCACTTCGAGCGTAACTTCGCTCTGGAGTTCACTTAAGGATGGAGTCTTTATGACATCCAACATCCAGCCAGTCGAGATTCCGAACGATGATGATTATGCCAAGATCGGGGAGCAGATCGACGAATACGAGAGGCGAATTACTGAAGTCAAGCGATGCTCGGACGTCGTGTATGCAGCCCAGCGAAGCGAAGGGTACGAAATGTCTCGATTTGGTAGCTATATGTCGGCTTTGGCTGCCCATGAGAAGAAAGATGAGGACATGCGTCAGCTCGCCGATGTACGTGTGTTCAGTCTTATTGCAATTGAGAGTCTGAAATTGAGCGGATGGGTGGATTGTTGAAGATTACTGGCGATCTGTTCGAGAACATCTCGAACCTCTACCAAGATCAGGTACGCATTCCGTGCTCGTTGACTTTTGCATCGATGCTGAGCGGTTTTGGGTGTGCAATCTAGCTCGATAAGTTGCTGTCCATGTACGTATCAGTGGTTCGATATCAAGCGGGCAAGGTCGGCGCAGTCAAGGTATGTTTGCGCTCAAGCCCGCGGCAAAGTACTTCGTTGACCAAGTTCCTACCAGGTGGTGATGAACAATCGAGAGTCCGCTATCCAGGAAGTGCAACAGGCGAATGCCAGTATGCAACGGAACAAAGAGAAATTCGCTGCCGCACGTGCTAGTAGTGGGGCGGCAGCGTCAGCTATGCGTGCAGAGCAAAAGATGGCGTCTGCCGAAGATCGAATGAATCACGCTCGCGAACAAGTCCAGTTCATAGCATCAAGTCTCAAGGTGGAGACAAAGCGCATGGACACAGGGAAGGCAGCAGACATGAAACAGGCCCTGCTTGCTTTGGCCAGTATTGAACTGGAGTACCACAATCAGGTAAGCTTGTGGTCGCAGGTTGCAGGAAATAGACGTTGGTGATATCTTACTGGTACATGCCCAGGCGCATCAAGCTTGGGAGAACCTGGTGCCAGCTCTTGGCGTATCAGAAGTCGACATTCAGGACAGCCGAATGAAAGCAGAGCAACGTGTAAGCTGCCGAAAACCGGGCGAGAAGGATCAAGGAGTGGGTCAGATCATTGGACTACTCTGAAATTTAGAAAGTTTGGACAGCACTTGTGCCATTCAAAATATCAGCATAATTTTGCTTAACATGTCGTCGTTTGTCGCGCGGCTGACATTGCGATGGCGTTTCTACATATCGAGAGCCAAGTCCATCGAGTTTTGTGCGTACGAATCGTCGAGCTGGAGCTCGCCGTCAAGACCGCTCATGTCAACCGCATCGACATCGATCTCGTTGGTAAGAACGTCACTTTGAATTGGCATGTCTGGCTCGGGCAACTGAGAAGAGCTATCTGGATCTCCTTCGGCATCGTCGTCATCATCGTACATATCCTCCTCGGCATCTTCTTGATCCTCGTCGGCTACCGCGTTTTCGGTGCTTTCCTCGGCATCGACTTCTTCTTCTTCTGTTTTCACGTTATCTTCTTTGTCGTCATCTGCTGCATCACCATTGCCGCTAATATCGATGACATCGCCATCCTCAAACTTGAGCCCATCGAAGAGCGAAAGCTCTCCACTGAGGCTCAACTTGATCAGGGAATCGTCTTCCTCGACAAGAGCGTCCGGAGTTGTGTCCGTCTTGGCAGATACGGCATCTGTGTCTTCGTTATCAGTAGTTGCGTTGGTCAACTCATCCTTGGGATCGTCATCCTGAGGCTCCGTCGGCTCCGTTTTCTATGGAGAGCCCCAATATACAGTCGTGAGAACAGGTATGCAGTACATCAGGAGACCACAAAACAAACGAACCTGTGTAGACCAAATGGCCTGCAAGCGCGCTGTCGCCAGCATTTCGAGAGAGTTGAGGCCGCTTTTTGGCACAATCTGCCGCCGATAGTACAGCTCAAGCTTCTTTAGGTTGCCTACCGTTCGACCGGTCACGGTCACCCCGGCACCTAGAATCTTCCCTTGGCCCAACTGTTCAGCGCGCTTCGCATGCTGGTTTCCTGGTGACTTTTTAGCCCATTTGATCAGCAATCGACGCTGTTCAGGATTCGCAGGTCCGCGCCCTCTAATCACTGGGTTCAGTAGTGCCCTGTGATTCATAAAGATTGAGAATTTTGCATCAAGAACTACCACAGTCGCAAGGTAGACAGAAACTCACTTGGCGCATACAACGGTGGCTTTGTACTGGTCGATCACGTTGGATCCATTTTTGCACCAGCTTCCACTTGACGACTGCCGCCCAATCAGAAACTTCTCGCAGGTCTCGATCGTCGCACGGTGTTGATCGGCGCGCTGCTTGCCAAAGAGCTTCATGCATTGCAGGAATCGCCCGACGGTCTCGAATTCCATCAAGATCATCGCATGGTTCAGGTATTGCGCATTAAAGATGATGCTAGCCTCCGCATCAAAAAGATCAGGATCGAGCTCGAGTACACCGAAATTGCTTACGATGTCGAGCAGACCAAAGATCATGCGAAGCCTATCGAGACACGCCACATGGTGAGGTGACCATCTTTCTTTTTGCATATTCACAACATGTTCGTGTGGACGTACTGATCAGCGAACATTTCCCAGTCATACCCGTTGGGATCGATTGGCTTAAGGCCTTTGTAGTGCCCACGCACAGAATGCGTATGGGCAAACACGTCAAGGAAGGATATACCAAACGAGATACCGACGTGCTCTTCAGGCAGAGAGATAGAGAAGCTTGAGCTAAGAGGATGACAGATTATACAGCCAGAATTCGGCACGCACCTGCATAGTGGCTGGCGAGTAGAGCACTCACGAACTTTGTAAATACGGTCGGGAACAACAAGGGACGACGGCATCGCGCACAATGTAGCATCTGCATGTAGCCGACAGGAATGAGAGACAAAGAACCACACGGCGCAACGTGCTAACGTACCTCGGGAGGATTGCGTATGCAGCAGACAGCGCAAAGACTTGAGCAGCGCACGTCCGGGCCTTCAATAGCAGGGTGCCACCCCAAAAAATCCGTTGTCGAGAAGTTCTTTGCGCGAATGAGTTCGACAGCCTTATCCCGCCATCCATGGCAAATACTCGCGCGATCGAGGCTATGGATACCATCCACAAACGCTGTCATCAGCGAGGCAACTCAACAAATGGCAGACATACATGTATGTACCTGTAGAGTCCGATCATGAGCGTGAACACGTCTCGCACGTTCATCGACCACGACGCGATGTTGACGAGCTTCTCTGCGATCCAACGTTGCAGGTACGGCTCAATCAACTTGGATGCGAATGGCGCGATAGGGTATCCCGCGACTTGGGCGATTTCGTATAGTCGCAATGATGCGAGGTGGCCAAACTTCTCAAAGTTTGTCGGCGCATTGGTCTCGACGTTCAAACTCAGAATCGCACGCCGCACGGAGATAGCGGCCACGCCACCTTTGTGAAGGTTCTCTTGCGTGTTTCTATCTTGCTGCATAGTGGAGCAGCTCGCGCAGATCTTGCCGCCTGTGCAGAGGTTCATGTTAGCGCTCTCTCGCGTCCCTCTCAGCCCAATCCTACGGAACACTCACCTATCAGCGGTGCGACGATCATGTCTTCCCCGATGCAGCGAGGGTGTGCTGCAAGACCACAGCCATAGCTGCACACGAACAGATCCTCGCCCTTCTCCGCGCATACCATACATGCTGGATCGGTCGTTGGCTGCGGCTTCTTTTGCCCGACCAGCAGTGGTGCTTGACTGACGGGCGGCGCCCCCGCTGACCGCGGTTCGGTCTTGACGACTGGAGGCTGCTGGAGAAACTGTTGCTGCCGCTGCTGCTGCAGCTGCTGGAGATGTTGCAGTTGCTGGAGTTGCTGCTGCTTTTGCTGCTGCTGCTGTTGGTGCATCTGCGCGAGTCGGTTCTGCGCCATCGCTGCCATCATAATGGCCTGCGCCTGCGCTTGGCTCTGCGCCTGTGCGGGAGTCGCCGCCACGGACTGCTGCAGCTGCGGCTGCTGCGGCTGCGACAGTCCCACGGAGAACTGCGTTCCAGTGGCTACAAAACCACACATCATCCCATCATCAGTTCACGCTCTGAGCCCACCGCCCCACACGTGGGTTCGTACCCTGAAGATGCCGCTGCATTTGGAGCTGTTTCTGTGCCTGGATGTGCTGCTGGAGCTGCTGCTGCTGCTGTTGTTGCTGGAGGAGCTGCTGCCGCTGCGCTTGCTGTTGGAGCTGCTGCTGTTGCTGCAGCATCACCATGAACGCCGGGGGTTTCGTCGCGTACGCTGCCGGCAACGCCTGCAGAAACTGTTCGGTCGACATTCCCGAGCCCACAGCGGGCGTGGACGCGGTGCCCGCGGCACGGCTCGCAGCGATCGCGGCCATATTGGCCACGGCGCCGACGCTACCGTCGCCATTGCCCCCCAACCCCGAGGGTTCTACTTTGATGCGTTTCGCCGCAGGCTCGTCCGTCTGGCTCGCGGCCGGCGGTACAAACGTGGAGGCCGTGGCACCAGTGTTATTAACGTTACTACCACTACTCATCGACGCCGGCGGCAGCCCCGCGAAGCCAGGGAGGCCGTTGCCTGCGTCCATGGTCACCTCTTCCTTAGGTTCGTGGAAATCGGGAAGGGAGGTTGGGACGAATGTACTCACAATAGAGCGCGGGGGCGTTTATTGCTTAAGTTTGCGTACTTAGTGGAAGAAGAGACCTTCCCATCTGTGTGGCCCAACACGACGAGATCCGAATCGACGATGGCGATCCGACTCGGTGGCCGCCCGCTATGGGCGGCGCGGCGCGTCGCTGTCACGACGATGGCAACGCGACCGCTCTCGACGGTCGTGCCGGACGAAGTCAACAAGTTCAACAGCGTCTCCAAGTACGCTCGGTATCCACAGAGAAGCGAGAAAAACCGTACCTAATCTCGAGGTGTTTTTGTAGGGACTGGTGGTCGCCCCACAGCATGACTGGCGTGGGTCCGCTGCACCAGTTGAACCCCGTGCGGGTCAAGTACATTCGGTCCCACGTGGTCGACCATTTTGGCGCCACCAGCGACGACGACGCGCTCCCGCTACGTCCGTACCGCGTCGCAGATATTGGGTGTGGGGGCGGCATTTTGTCTGAGGCGCTTTGTCGCATTGGCGGCAACATGGTCTCGGTCGATCCCGGTGCGAGCAACATCGACGCGGCCAAGAGCCACGCGTCGCGCTACGAAATCACGCGCGCGATTGACTACCGGTGCTGCACATCCGACGATCTCGTCGCCTCGGGCGAGCAGTTTGATGTGGTGTGTTCGCTGGAAGTGATTGAGCATGTGTCCGACCCGCGCGCGTTCATTCAGTCGCTCACTCCGTTGATCAAGGTGCGTCCCGTCGTGTGGTCGATATGGTACATGTATGATAAACTCACTCTGTGGTCTACGTTCACTAAAGCCGGGAGGCTTGCTGTTCGTTTCGACCATCAACCGTACGTTGCTGTCCGGTGCTCTCGCTGTTGGTGTGGCCGAGTATCTGCTGGGGATTGTGCCTCCTGGTACGCATGACTGGCGCAAGTTTCTGGAGCCATCCGAGGTTTCCAGTTACCTACGAGACGTAAGAGGAGTGAACCTCCCCATGGTTGATTGGGATGCAGTACTGAGATATCGCTACCATAGGAAGGACTCGAGGTCAAGGATGTCTCCGGTATTGTGGGTAACCCCATCCTTCGTGATTGGCGCATTGATCCGAACTGCACGGCCATCAACTACATCCTCTGCGCGACCAAGCCCGTCGGTGAAAAGTGACAATAAAGCGAGTTTGCCCATTCTCAATTGGGTACCGAGCTCTCTACAGGTCCTGTGTCTGCGTTGCCTGGAGCTTTCGCGCATGGTAATAGCGTTGCACTCGCTGAAACGATACTTCCAGCGCCTCACGACGCTCATGCTTGATGAGCAGCGCGGAGTCACCTGCCTCACTCGCCAACGCGTCCTGGTCTTTGAGCATCCGATAGAACAAGCGTTCACGCGCCCGCTCCGTCACTGGCCAATTGGCGATGTCCTTGATCAGCCCAAGGTCTTCCCACTGGTGTTGAAGTGCGTCTGCCGAGTTTAGGGACAGTTCTGGTTAGTCAGTGAACCTCCACCACAGTCTCATGCAGACCACCACTCACTTTCTCCAGCAAACTCCACAAGAACATGATTAGCTTGGTCGTGGCTCGCGTACTCCCGCATCGTTGCCATCGTCGAGGACGACACCATAACAAACGGAATCCTCGCTTGCTGTGCAGCGCGTCTCGTCGACTCCAACGACGCTGCGGTCGGAAAGGATGCGTCCGCAAAGATCACACCCATGGCTTTCTGGGCGGCAAAATACTCTACCTGCGTCGCGACTGAACAGGCGGACGGATTCAGTTCAATTGCTACAAAAGACGATTCGATCTCGCTCGCCCAGAATACCAACTGGGACGGCTGCTTGTCTGCGCGAAGCTCACATGCATCGAGAGCCGTCGAGGTGGCATGAAGGAACACTGGCTGACGACCTAGTGGGAGGAGAGGTGCTTGAGCACCAGTGTCGATTGGCTGAGGGCGTAAGAACTCGAATGCCGCTGCCTCTAACGTCTTGGACCCGCTCTCGGCGATGGTGAGCGAAAGAAAACCAGCGCTCGCCGATGTAATTCGGTTCACAACCGACCGCTGCTGCGGGTCATCGTCGGGATGAATGGCATATTTTTCACTCGTGCATTCCTCGCTGAAGACGCAGCGTAGCTGAGGTGATACGTCCGGCGAAGCGCCTAGGATCGCGTTCACAAGCTGCCAGCCCGAATCGAATGAGATCATCACCAGTGGTAGCGAGATCGCCGTCGGTACATCGATTGGCACCTTGATTTGCTGCGGCTTTTGACCAGCACGCTGCACAAAAACAACGCCTGAGACACCCGCTTCTTGCGCGAGCGCGGCCTTCTGGTGCGTCGGACAACCCAGGATGTCCTTTCAAAAACAGGTAAAGTACGATCTAGTCAGAAGCGGTACATCAAAGGCGAACGCTGTCAATGCGATGAGCGTACCGGCACAACTATGTATTTGTCCTTGACATCACCATCGAGGGGTGAGCACGCATCGGGCGGATTTGCAACCCCCACCTCACGGAAGAGGCATCCTGGTGGCTGTCCATCCGCAGAGCGAACGGCGAAGAAACTTCGGTCGGGGTCGTTTGATCCGAGACTGAGCACTATCACATCGAGCGGCACCGTGGTCGTGTTGGTCGAGTCGGCAGTATCGGAGACAGCCGCACCAACAGCCATGCAACGTCCATCGTACGTTTGGAAGCGAAGCTGCTTCGGCGGAGTGGCGCTCGCGATTTGCTCGAGCGCACTTTGGAACGTGAGCCCCGTCAACGTCACGTTGTTAACGGAGAGCAACCGGTCACCGATCTCAGCAAGCCCCGAGGCCTCGACAGCGCGACTGCGGCCCTGCGCGTCGGCGACGAACTCGAGGATCTCGAGCTTGTTGCTGAGCCGCAGGCCGAGCGGTTCTTTCGACGCCACGGACACGACAAACTGCCTGTCCTGTTCATTTGGACAGTGGTTGATAGCGCCCGGGAACACCACGCTCGCGCCGTCGCTCGGCACGAAGAAGAGCCACAGCAGCGTCGTGATGAGTCCCATGCTGAATGACAGAGTGACGGTTGAAGATCCAGAAAGCGAACTTAGTGAAACGGCGCGCACTTACCAGCAGCTACACCTTGAGTTTAGGTGAATGCGCATGGGGTGAATGCGCATGGGGTGAATGCGAAAGCGGACTCGTACGTCACTTTCCATTCTGAGTCCACGCTCACATTGGGTCCGCGGCCTTAGCTGACTGACTGTCCAGCACGCCACTGGTCCCACTTTCTTTATCGACACGCACTGATGACCGCTTCCTCCGCCGCCGCGTCGCTCGAGCGCCTCACGGACCTCGCGAGCCGCAAGTTCGGTGCGCGCGTGCTCTTCGCGACCGACGAATGGTTTGCGCCCGCGCACTTGCTGCTCTCGCCGGAGCCGCCCGTGTTTCTCCCGGACGAATTCACGCCGTACGGCAAGTGGATGGACGGATGGGAGACCCGTCGCAAACGCATTGCAGGCCACGACTGGTGCATCATCGAGCTCGGGCTGCGCGGCTCGGTCGCCGCCGTGGACGTCGACACGGCCTTTTTCACGGGCAACAACGCCCCGCGCGTGTCGATCCAGGCCGCGAGCTTTAGCAGCGACAAGTCCGAGTGGCCACTGGCGCTGCAGAAGCTGTCGGATCGCGCGCCGACGGATCGCGAGATGGGGCGCTGCGCGACAGCCGATGAGCTCGCTCTTGCTGACGAACTGGACACTGGCAAGTGGCAGGAGCTGCTCCCCTTCACTGGTACGAGATGCAACGTCTGTCGCACAGCATGTGGAGGCGGTCCTGATAGTGTTGTGGTTGGCATACAGAACTGAACCCGGGCTACCCCGAGACGCGCCACAACGTGTTCCCCATTCGCAGCGAGATGCCGGTCACGCACCTGCGTGTTAACATGTTTCCAGACGGGGGCATTGCGCGCCTTCGCGTGTATGGCAACGTCACGAAAGACTGGAGCCGTGTACCGGAGACGCAATTGATCGATCTTGTCGCGGCGACCAACGGTGGGCAAGTGATCCATTTCAACGACGCCCACTACGGCCACCCCAAGAACCTCATTGCGCCAGGGCGTAGTCTCGTCATGGCGGACGGTTGGGAGACTGCACGAAAAAAGACTCGTCCAGCAGTCTTAGCTGCTGACATGACTACGGGGTTGCTCACGGTTCCCGGCAAAGACTGGACGGTGCTCAAGCTCGGTCACTTGGGCGTGATTCACGAGATTGAAGTCGACACCAACCACTTCAAGGGCAATTTCCCAGAGAGCTGCGTGCTGTACGGCACGACGTTCCACGGCGCCAACGACCAGGACGTGCTCGCCCTGGATGACAGCAAGTGGCAGGTGGTGCTCCCGCGCGTCAAGCTGGAGGCCCACAAGCAGCACTACTTTTCGGTGCGCGACAACAAGATCAAGCTGATCGAACAGGGTATCAACTTTGTCAAGCTGGAGATGTTCCCGGATGGTGGTATCAGTCGCCTACGTCTCCGCGGATACAAGCGCGGTGGCGAGAGCAGCAGTCGACTCTAAAATGGGTCCGGTGATCAGCCATGCCGTCGATTATTCGGACGGGCTCAACAAAGCGTGTACATTTCAGGTGTGGATAGCAAACTATTGGAACGATAGCCTGATCGTGTCAAAATCAGTTACTCTTTCCACTCAAATTGTACTACGGAACTCGCTCACTGAGCGTATGAGTCGCTACGACGTGAATAGTAAGGGTCTGTCGGGGAAGACAAATCTTCGCATTTATTATATTGATTCGATACATCTACGCCAAGTTCTCCAAGTTCTCGTGTGCCTTCCGCCGGCGCACGCAGCCGGTCACTTCCACTCTACGCTTGCGCCGTCGTCACGACCAATCCGATCGTCTCTTCACCTACACGTGAAATGTTACAGACCTCACAGAGTGCTCCCTTGAACTCAGGTCGGTACGCGGCCTGGCAGTACGGGCAGCGCACGTCACGTTCACCCATGTAGATAGGGGTGAACGACTTGGCACACAGTACAAATGGCTTCGAGTCCTGGTAATCGAGCTGATGCTCGTTACGTGCCTCCTTCTCGGCCTTCTGCAGCACCTTCATTGCCGTCAGACGCAGCTTCTCATGGCGCGGGTGAGTCGCAACTTCCTGGATCTCTAGCAGTCGCCGACAGAATGATGCCGCAGTAATGAAGTTGTTCGACTTGAAGGCATTTGTCATCGCAATCTTGAGCGTGAGCACCAGATGCGGCGGTTGCAGCTCACAGTGTGTGAAGTAGGCACTCAGTTCGATGTTCCGCTTCGGGTCCGTCTCAAGAGCAAACTTGGCAACCTCATTACGGATGCGGCAGCCCATCAGGTACTCGCGACAGACCGTCACAAGCGTCTTCACCTTCTCGGCCTCGTCCTTCGAGTCGACGGCAAGGAATGGCACCGAGTACAGAATCGTCTCGCAATGCGTCTTAACATCGTCGAACTTAGCACCCGTAAACGAGCGGTAAGACTCCTTCAATGTCTCCACGAGCTGCGGGAACGAGACAGAAATCGCCGGCTGGTTGCTATCATTGCGTTGCAACCAAGCACGAAGCGACGGAAAGTTGGGCTGGGTAGGCAACGAAGCCGCACCGCCCGCAAACACCGATAAGAAGTACGGCTTGAGCGGTTCGAAGTTAACGACACCAATCTGGCGGTGCAAGAGCTGCATCGCTGTAGACAGCGAACCCGCTGCAGCATGGTCAGCCGCGAGCGAAGAGTTGCGGACCCATTGGGTCGCGAGGCTAACACCGGCAGTCGGAGCAGCCACAAAGCCAGTCGTAGTGGACGCGCCAGGCAAAGCGAAATCTGCATCAAGCGCATCGTCCATGGAAGGTCGACCGAGCGAAAGCGAGTCATCCAAGTCGAGGTCGCCATCGTCTCCCCAAGCCTCGCCAGCATCCATTCCGAGATCCATTGAATCCTTGCGACTCGTCGCCTGGTGCTGGTGGTCATCACTACGGCGAGCGGCCGCACCGCCACTCGTTTCCTGACGCTGCTGGACGCTGCGCTCAGCTTCACGCTTCTCAGCAGCAATGGCATGATCCTGAATGGTAGGCTCGTTGATCTCTACCAGCGGCCAGTTGTCGTTCTCCAACTTGCTCAAGCACGCCGGCGGCACGAGCAGGCTGGCATCCGATCGCATTTCGCGAGCCAGGAACGCGTTAATATCGAACTCTGGATGCGTTTCCTGCAAGACACCAGTAAGGCGCTCCACTTGCTCGTGAAGGCCATGGGTCGCCGCAGTCAGCAACGCCAAACCGAGCTGACCCGCCGCCTCCAGTGTGAGCACGCGCACCTCGACATCACCCAAGTACAGCGCATTGTGGAAGCGTGACATGATATCATTGCGAACCTCAGCGATCTTGAGCATCTTCTTAAGCTTGTCGCGGTTGCCCGTGACCAAGTACAGGAACGAGAGGCGCTCAAAGTTCTTGGTGCGCTGGTAGGCCATTTCGACAACCTGGATGTTACCCTGGCGGAGAGCCTCAACGCCGAGCTGGTGCCAGCACTTGCTATCGTCGAGCTCGTAGGCTGAGTTGAGCGCGACCTCAAGGTTACCGCACGAGATCGCGAGCTTGAATCGTGTCTTCTCATCGTTGACGAAGTGAAGAGCAACTTCCGGGTAGCCCTTCTTCGTCAGATACGAGATGATGGCCTGGCCGCACAGTCGCGAGTGGCGCACCATGCGCATAACCTCGGTGTAGTTTTTCTTGCTGAGCGCAATCTTGAACTCGCACTCAGTGAGGTCGACCGCCATGGTGCGCATCTTTGCTTCGCGGTCCAGACAGTACAGCTTCGAGCCTTCCAGGTGCGTCAAGTACACGGGCACGTCCAGCGTTCGGATAATGCCGCTGTCGCCGTTCGTGAGCGAGTACTTGATGTGGTTGAGCGTCGTGTACACGAAAATCTCCTCGGGAGAGTTCGCCCAGATCCCGCTTTTGATGCGGACCGACTCGGTGATCGTGCTCAGGTGGTTCAGGTTCTTGTCCGCCAGCACGATCGAGTGCTTGGAGATCATCGCAACGTACTCGTATTTGGGGCTCCACACAACGTACTTCACCCGCGGCGCCTGCAAGTCGGCGAGCACACGGCGGCTCTGCGTCTCGTACAGCACCATCTTGTCGTCCACATGGAGCAGCACACGGCCCACAATGCCACCAAAGTACAGACCATCGGCCGTACCGTTCGGCGGCACGATCTTCTTGGTGATTTCGTTCTGGAAGTTCTTGATCACAATGTGGCGCGACTTGTCGAGCACCGCGAAGCGGTTGCGCGCCACAAACACCGCGTGCATGCCCGGACCACGCGTGGATTCGGACGTTTCCCCGTTTGATCCCTGCGAGAACGTCACGAGCTCGTAGGTGCCACCTTCGGCCTCGCTCGTGAGCAGCACCGTGTGCGAGGTCGAGTTCTGGTCGTAGGGGTTGTAGTTGAGCGTGCGCGGCAAGTTGCCCATGCCCGTGCCGGCTGTGCCCGTGCGACGGACCGCCGCGACCGGCACGTCGCTGCCGTCAAGAAAGGAGTACATCCGCACATAGCGCTCCTTGACATAGTAGGCACGGCCCTCGTGGATATCCATGGCCGGGCGCTCGCGCTCAAGCTTGAACACGATCATGCCCGAGTCGTGACCAGCCGCGAGCAGATTCTGCTGCGGATGTGCCGTGAGAATCCAGAAGCGGTCGTTCTCGCGACGGAACGTCTGCAGTCCCATGCGCTTGGAGATATCCCACACACGGATCGAGCGGTCCTCCGAGTTACTAATGATGAGCTCGTGGCGCGGGTGGAAGATGACGCACGAGACGTTCTGCGTGTGGCCGCGCATCGTGTCCACTTCCCAGGCCTTGGTCTCGTTCATGCGCCAGAGCTTGACCTGTCGGTCGTCCGAGGCCGAGACAATCAGCGGCAAGTTCGGGTGGAAGTTGGCCCAGTTGACGCCGCGGTCGTGGCCCTCGAGCACGTACTTGACGATCGCGTCGCTCGCACCAAAAATGTCGTGGTTGTTGGCACGGGACGGCACGGGCACGTCGTCGAGCGCGGACGGCGCGCCGCGCACCGTCTTCTTGCGGAGCCCCGTGGTGTCCCACACACGGACGGTCTGGTCGAGCGAGGCCGAGACAATGAGGTCGTCCTTGGGGTGGAACGACGCGCACATGACATAGTGGTTGTGGCCCGTGAGGATCGAGACGCACGAGCGCGACTGCCAGTTCCAGATGCGGATGGTCTGGTCGTCCGAGCAACTGAGGATCCACGGGTATTCGTGGTGGAACTGGACCGTGCGGATGTAGTCGAGGTGGCCGAGCAGCGTGAACAGGCAGCGGCGCAGCTTAAAGTCCCACACTTTGAGCTTGTAGTCGTCGCCGCCCGAGGCGAACAGCGGCTGCGTGCGGTGGAAATCCACGCCGCGCACGGGCCCGTCGTGCTCGTCGAAGCGGTCGAGCAGCGTGCCCATGCGGTAGTCCCACAGTTGGATCACGCCATTGTGGAGCGACGTGAGGATCCACGGGCGGCTCACGTGGAACGCCAGGCCCTTCACGCGGTTGCTCTTGGACTCGAACTTGGTCAGCATTGTGAGGGAGTGCCTGCAACGTGGCCGGCTGCGAGCATGGAGGGGGAGATGCCACAAGCGATCCAGGAGGGATGATAACCCAAATAGGAGAGGGGAGATCCATTGGGTCAGATTTTCACCAATGCGAAAAGTCCAGCGCAGAAGAAAGGTGCGACTCTGTATTTTAGCCAATGGTAGAAACTGTGTAACTTTTCAGCCAATGGGATGTGATACATATCCCACCCCCGTCGGTGGCAGTAGCATACCCAATCACAACGGGAGGGGGAAGCCCTTCCACCAACCAGAGCGAGTCGCGGCCCCGTTGCGCCGCAAGCATTTGCCGAAAAAACCGACCAACGAGAGGCCTCCGCCCGCGGTTTGAATACGCCAGACACAGCCCAATCGCAGCGTCGCGCGCGAAGAACCCCCACATATCCAACACACAAAGGTACGCACTCGGATATGCCCGTGCAAATCTGCGACGTGGTCGTTCGAACTAACGGAGTGAATGCGGGTGCAGACGCATCATGGAATCCGCCGACCACTCTGCCGCGCTCCAGCAAGCCCAGGCCCAGCAGCAACAGCAGCCCCAGGGCCAGCAGCCCAGTGCGACGTCGCAGGCCGAGATCCAGGCCCAGTTCGCGCTCTACCAGCAGCAGCAGCAGCAGTTTCTCCAGCAAATGGTGCGTTTTGGTGTTGGAGAGAGAGAGAGAGACGGCCGAGCGCACTGATGGTGGCTGCCTATCGGTGTGAATTGCGTGTGTGTCTATCGATCTGTCTGTACTATATGTGGGGGTGCGATTCCGATGACCATAGCTGGTAGGTTGGCCACTGATCCCTTCCGCTCCGCAAATGTCCCGTCTCTCTGTAATGCTCGCGTGATGCAGGACGTCTAACGGACCGCGTGTGGTATCGTGCTCGCAGCAACAACAGCCCAACAATGAGCAGCTTCGTGCCATGTACAATGCGAACCTCATGATCATGCAGCCCTACATGGTACGTCGTGTTGGTAGCCATCAGTGAAAGGTTGAGAGACTGACTAGTTTTCTTTTTTCATCATAACAGCAGCTGAACCAAGCGTTATTCCCTCGCATGGCCACGGGAGGCGCGAGTGAAGTCGTCGAGGAAGAGCCCGTGTACGTCAACGCCAAGCAGTACCACCGTATCATGATCCGACGACAGCAGCGCGCAAAGCTCGAAGCCAAGCTTGGTGCCCAGCGCCAACGCAAGGCCTACCTCCATGCATCTCGTCACCGTCACGCGATGCGTCGTCCGCGTGGCCCCGGTGGCCGCTTCTTGACCCGTGAAGAACTCGAAGGCCTGTCGAACGGAACGCTCTCATACGAAGACCTTCAGGTGAAGCACCGAGAGACCAAGAGTCTGGTTTAAGTACCGACTGCTAGCGTCACGTATTGACACTCCGTATTCGTCCATTACCCACCATAATGTTTATTGTATGCGAGCGGTGTTCTCCCGATGTGGAGCCCACTCTTTTCTCTCCTCCATCTCCGGCTTTTAACACATCTTCTCCTCTCCCCAGGCTCGCAGTACCTCCCATCAAAGCCGACTCACGCCAGAACTACCCTCCGGTTGCGCATCGAAAGCCAGACGCTGACGAGCGTCTAACATCGCATACTCACGCAACACACTCGACTGCTTCATGATCTCTTTCAGATCAATGCTGGGGAGCAAAATGATTTGCGAATCGGCCACCACTTTGACCGTGAACGGCACAGGTTCGTCGTTGAGTACTTCGTTGTGGCCATACATTTGACCATCCGTGAGTGTGAACGGATGGGCTGAGTGGACGCGAACTCGGCCAGAACTAAGTAGAGGAAAGTTGTTAGTGTAGGTGACGATTTTGCCATCAACGCGTAGCACTGACCAGATAAAGTATACGTCCGTCGAGAGCGTGCCTCGCTTGCATAGTGTATCACCCTTGCGGTACGGCCGTGCGAAGAGAGGCGTGTTTCGAGAGCGTGATACCTTCTCTATTTCTGCACCGAAGAACAAGAGAACCATCAGTGCGAATGCAGGGCACGTTTCAAAGTACCACCGAATGACTCACCATCGAGAATCACACTGGACGACGGCCAGACGAGACGCATCACACGAAGCGAGACCGCTGCCGCTGATGTGCGTTTGTACGAATCTGACGTGTACGCAATCGACGTCATGCAGTAACGGTAGTTGATCATGAAGGTCAGCGCGGTCGTGGCTCCGTCTGGCGACGGATCTGCGAGGAAATTGATCTGCTCGACTTGGGCGCCATTTTGCAGATGAAAGTTCGCGACGGGGTTGAGCATCTTTTCGCCCTTCCGCTCAAACAACACATACCGTGCACACGCCTTGATCAGCACTTCCTGGACCGCAGTGGTAAATTCGTGGTCACGGTGCCAGTCAGGTGTGTTGAGTTTCTTCAGCAGCCATTTCGTGAGCTGCGCGTGGTTGACGCCGAACTTGATCGCGAGCAGCTGGCTCTGCGCATCCGTGAAGTACACTTGGCGTGAATGAACTCGTTCAAGCTCCGACTTGAACCAGCCGGCAAAGCCAGGCACGGGGGACAGCGTTGCGGATGTGTGGCATTGTGGGTAGAGGTTGCTCATGCGCTCGATCGTGAGGAACAGCAAATGGCTCGCAGTGTTGAGCTCCCGAAGACCCGAGTTCGCGTTCGAGATCGAGTAAAAGATGATATGCGACGGATTTTCCAGCTTGGCGCCGTCTTCGTCCAGAATTGGGTCGATCTTGTTGCACAAATGGTCCGAGACAATGACTTGGACAAACACAAGTGGCGAAAATGGCATTTGCAGGTGGAAGAGTCCGTAGCAGTACCGGTTCGGGCCAGAGATGCGTCGCTTCAAGTCCATCCAGTTTCGGATCGAATGCACACGCTCGTTCTTAAGCACAAACGACACCAACTTCTCCGAGGCCATGTCGATGCGTCGGAAGCGCGTGCCCGCCTGCGTCGCGAAGAGGTCTCGCATCACGAGGTCGAGGTACTCGAGTGCCTGCAGACTGTCAGAAGGAAGCCCCGAGCCATACTTGCGCAGTAACAAGCTCAAATCCAAACGCAGTCGCAGCAAGAACTTGGGGCCAAGTGGCACGGATCCAACCAGCAGAAAGAACTGCTCGGGCAGTGGTACGAGTCCTTTTTTGATGTTCTTGGCGATTGTCGGGTCGTTCTTGCGGTCAAAGCCCAGCGCCGCCGCCATCACATTGAGCACGAGATGCGTTCTCGGCAGCGACGGCAGCGCCTTGACCATCTGCGACAGGTCCTGGATCCCCAGGTCGACCGCGAGCGCGAGGACGAGCTCGAGCTTCTGGTGCTCGGTGAAGAACTTGTAGTCGTGGCACAGTTGCGTCGCGAACTCGCGCCGTCGCTTGAGCACGATCACAAAGCCCGCCGATGCGTCGTCAAACAGCACGCGCTTCACTTCGCGACTGAACCGAGCGCGGTCGAACGGCACGAGCGGCGTGTCGCTCGTGTGGATCGCTGAGCGTTGGAGGAGCTTCTCGCGTTGCCGGTCGCGCTGCGCGACGATCCAGTCGTTGCCGCCCTGGAAGCCGACGATCGCGACCTCCTCGGCACTGCTCTGCGCCAGCGCCGCGCGCCGTCGCGCCTCCTCCTTCTCGCGCTCCGCCTCCAGCGCCGCACGCGCGGCCTCGATGCTCATACTCCCTCCTCCCCCTACAGTACTTCAACTGATGCTCAAGGTGTGTTGATCGAAACATTCCATGTGCGGGCGCGCTCTATTTAGGGCCATAATGATTCGCTCGAGTGACCAACCGCATTAGTGTCGCATGAACCATCCAAGAAAGCCCACGAGGAAGCCATGGGGGAGCGGCAGCCTATCTACTTTGGGGCGATCCAGCCGACTGCGCCGGCGCCGTCGCTGGTGCCGGCGAGTGTACGGCGCGACCACACGAGACCGGCGACTACGAACGCGCTGCTGGACGCGGCGATCCGCGCGGGCAACGTGAACACGGCCGACACGGGCGAGAAGGAGGTGCTCCAGTTGTCCGAGAGCAGCCTCGCAGCGCAGGAGAAGCACGCGCAGCTGCTGCGCCGTATCGAAGCCGAGAAGCGCGCACGCAACATCAATGTGCCGACCAGTGTGGACGAAGTCGTGCTGCGTCTGCGGCAGCTGCATCAACCCATCACGCTCTTTGGCGAGGGCCCCGCCGACCGACGCGAGCGACTTCGGGAGCTGCTCGCACGGATCGAGCTCGAGGCCGAAGAAGGTGGTGTCGCGAACCAACTGCTGGGCCAATTGCAGCAGCAGCAGCAGCAACAGAGTGTGACGGCGACCGGTAAGGACCAGAAGATCGAAGACCAGCTCTTCTATATCCCTGCGACAGGCAACGAACTCAAGCAGGCGCGCGCCAGTATCTTTGCGTACGCGTCGGAGCGAACCCAGAAGCGTCTTAAGATGGAGCGGCTAGAGAAGACCCACGGACCCAAGGAGGTCATGGAGAACGACCGCCACGCGGCGACGCTGTACGGCACCATGCAAAAGATGGTCAACGTGGCCAGTCAGAACGGCGATGTGCGGCCGTTGGCGGCGGTCAAGTATGCTCGAGATGCCAAGTTTGTGGCGACAGGATCGTGGAGCGGACTGGTCAAAGTATGGGATACGGCGTCGGCGACTGAGGTCAAGGTTTTCCGCGGCCATGAGGACCGCATCACCGGTCTCGCGTGGCATCCGTCGCTCAGCGTCGGCACATTTTCAGACATGTCGGACGCCTCGGATCGGGCGAGTCTGTGCAGTGGTGCTGCAGACGGTACGGCCAAGTTGTGGAGTGCGGCGAGTAGCGAGCCCAAGGCCGTGCTCAAGGGCCACCGTGCCCGACTTGGGAAGGTCGCCTTCCACCCTAGCGGCGACTACGTGGGAACGACGAGTTTTGACCATTCGTGGCGTTTGTGGGACGTGACGACGGCCCAAGAACTACTGTTGCAAGAAGGACACTACAAGGAAGTGTACGCAATCGCCTTTCAGCGCGATGGCGCACTCGCAGCGACGGGCGATCTCAACGGTGTGGGTCGCGTCTGGGACCTGCGTTCGGGCAAAGCGATCCTCCCCTTGCAGGGCCACTCGAAGCAGATCTTGAGCGTGGACTTTGCGCCAAATGGCCACCAAATCGCGACGGGTAGTGATGACCGCACTGTGCGAATCTGGGATCTGCGTCACCGGAAGTGCACATACACAGTTCCGGCGCACAGCAACATGGTGGCGGAGGTGCAGTTTTCGCCGGTGACAGGCGAACTTCTTTTATCGGCATCATTCGACGGGTCTGTCAAGGTATGGCGACCGCGCGACTGGAAGCTGATGGCTACGCTGAAGGGCCACGACGGCAAAGTGACTGGCGCGGACTTTGCGCCAGATGAAAAGCACATTGTCTCCTGTGGGTTCGACCGTACCTTCAAGTTCTGGGCTCACGAGAGCGAGTTTTAACGCGGATCAATCCAAAGTGGGAATCTAGACGTCTATATATTCCTTCACCAATTCTAATCGCTGTCATTGTCGCTGCTCTCCTCGTCACTGCTAGAGTCAAGCAAGCTAAATGCATTGAGTTTCTCAGGCACCTGCTTCTTGCTTGCCGGGACACGTTCTTCTTCTGCGTGATCAACCTCTTCCTCCTCGTCTTCTTCTTCTTCCTCTTCCTCGTCCTCAGATTCTCCCTCGTCATCTTCCTGGGGGACATACTTCCCACCATTCCGCTCAAAGACATGCGGGTCGTTTCCTTTGTAGTCGGGCGGGAGGAAGAAAATGGGCACGATGCCGTCGACGGAATCGCGAATGAGTTCGGAGCCAGCACGCTGGTGATCAGGACGGCCACGGCGATCAGTTCGGTACCCTTTCTTCTCGGCATAGGCTTCGCACACCGTCCACGGAGTCCATTCCTGTTGCCATTAATTAAGAGAAAAAGGTCAGTCGCATAGCACCTACAGATCGTCCTACATACAGGACGTACCAGTTCTTCCTCGATCCCATCAAACAGCTGAGTACGCGGCTTGAGGTCGAGTACCTTCTCCAACTTGATGTGCTCGGCGAGGAAGCGCACTGCGGAATAAGGTTCGCGGATCTGCGAGTACGGATACAGACCACACAGTTCCTGCAAATACTTTGGTACACCAGCGAACGGAAACACGAGACCGGGGCAATCGCAGATACAGATCTCGGGCGTGATCATGATTGACTGGAGTCGCTTGGTGTGGCCCGGCGTGTGGGACACGCTGACGAGCTTCTTGCCAGCGAGCGCGTTCAGAACACTCGATTTGCCGACGTTCGGATGCCCGATCAGACCGATCGTGACCTTCGCAGCATTCTGCGGATTCACCTGGGACTGCTGCTTGGACGACAGCCGTGTGGCCGTCAGTTTGAACTTGTGGTGCTCACCCAAATCAGCGTGCTCCTCGCGATCGCAACGCTTGCACAGCAAGTATCCACGTTTGATAGCTTCCTGTTCCTCCTTGATGGTCGCTGCAGACGCGGCACTGTGGCCGGCACAAGACAAACATGAAACGATTGCGTCCCCCGACCCACAGTGCTGGCACGTCTGGACACCTCCATTCGCAGCCGCCGCAACCTTTGCCGCTTGTCCGTTGGCGAAGAGCTTGGTACCTTTCTGCTTGCGCCGTGACTTGCGAGCCTTGGCTTTGTCGGTGTCCATCGTGACTTCCAATTGCTCCAGTTGCGCCTCAATCGAGTGCTCTGGAGACGTCTCGTCCACGGTGTTAAGCTCCTCTGCAATGTGCTGCGCGTCCTTGGCGTTGATACCACACGACCGTAGGATCTCGACTGCGCCCTTCACGGCAGATGGATCGCCGACTTCAAGCTTCTTCGTGAGCACGCGGCGACGGGCACTAATATCCGTGTTCCCACGGACAGCCGTCGATCGCGAGCTGAAACAGACCAGCTGGCACTTGGGGAATCGCTTTTTCAAAAACGCCTTCCAGAGCTCTACAACTTGCGGTGGCACGAGATCAATTTTGTTCAGTACGACCACCATGGGCTTTTGCATCTCCTTGGTCACGAGGTCGTAGACGGACGCGGGGATGTGAAGCAGCGGGTTGCGGATATCCGTGACCACGACGACGTGGGTCGCGCGTTCAGTCACGCGCCATAGTTCCCGCCAGACCTCGAGGTTGTGCTCAAAATGGTTGAGCTGGTCGTGGTCGTATTTGTCGTGGATCTTGGAGAGCCACTGGTCAAACATCACCGTTTCGTTCGCGTCGACCGTGTCTTTCGACATCTTGTAATCCCAGTTCGGCCGCCGCGGGTGGTCGAGCAGCTCGTCGCGCGCAATCTCTTTCGCGAGCAATGGCTTGTCGCGGCCCGCGAGATCCAGCGGCAGCTGGCCTTCCATGAGTCGCAAGTGGATCTGCTCTTTAGTCTCCTTGACGAAAAACGACGACAGCTCTTTGCCCACGTGGTCCCTGTTATGCCGCCCGAGCGCGACTGTGAGCTTGAGCCGCGACTGGATGCCGTCGTCCGTGAGGTCGTGGTTGCGCGCGTAAAAATCGGGCATCTCGTGGTACTCGTCCTGCTCGACGCCCGTCATGAACTCGTCGTCTCCCACGAGGTCGTTCGCGTTCGTGCCATCTTTCTTCTTCTTCGCGGCGCGCGCCTTCTGGAAGCGCTCGCGCTCGGCCTGCTCGGCCTTGTGCTCCGCGTAAAACTCTTCGTACTCGTCGCGGAGCGCCTCGAGCTGCGCCTCGTCGTCTTTGCGAGCGTTCAGCCGGTGCTTGCGCGCGCGCAGCTGGGCCTTTTTCTGCTTGCCACTGAAATTGCTGGACGTTGAGGTCTTGGCGCGCTCCTTGCGCTCGTGCTTGAGGTCGTCGATCTGGCGGCGGCGCTTCTCCTGCAGCGCCGCCTCGCGTACCAGCATCGAGTCCATCGTGTGTCGCTTGGTGGGTTCGCGAGCAATTGGAGGAGAGCTGATTGATTGGCCACGTCCGAGGGCCTCGCATATTGTGGACCACGTCGGGTATGTACCCTATATTAATGTAGTCCACGTTATCTTGCATCAATGTAGCCATGTGGTGCCAGATCTGATACGGGTTCAATCCACCCAAGCCGATCTCGACCCGCGTCCTTTCACGGGCAGCCGCGCCCTCACCACGACGATCCTTTGCCACAGCTCTATCATCTCGCTCGGTGTGTTCGTATTGCCGTCATCCAGTCATGCAGCTGCGCCATCTGACGTCGCTGCTGCCGGCCACCGAGGGCATGTGCAAGGTCACGGCCGTGGCGTGGTCGCCCAACAACAAGCGACTCGCCGTGGTCACTGTAGACCGTGTGGTCCACGTTTTCGACGCGCAGACGGGCGAGCGGAAGGACAAGTTCTCGACCAAACCGGCCGACAAAGGCGAGAAGAACTACGTCGTGCGCGCGCTCGCGTTCTCGCCCGACTCGGCCAAGCTCGCGGTCGCGCAGAGCGACAACATTGTGTTCATCTACAAGATCGGGCTCGAGTGGGGCGACAAAAAGAGCATCTGCAACAAGTTTGCGCAGAGCTCGTCGGTCACGGCGCTCACGTGGCCCAACACGCACCCCAATGAGATCGTCTTTGGGCTCGCGGACGGTAAAGTCAAAATCGGCCAGCTGCGCAGCAACAAGCCCGCCACGCTCTACGCCGCCGGCTCGTATGTCGCCGCCGTGTGCAGCAACATGGAAGGCACGGCGATCCTCTCGGGCCATTACGACGGCGCGATCTATCGCTTCGTGTTTGATGACGTCTCCGGTGGCCCTACGACCACCAAGATCGCGGTCCACGCGTGTGTACCCTACGCATTGAGCTGGGGCGAGAGCATTGTCGTGGCCGGGAACGACCGGCGCGTGTGCTTTTACGACCGCGACGGCGGACTCGTGCGGTGCTTTGACTATTCGAACGACGCCAAATGCGGCGAATTCACGGCGTCCGTTTGCAACCCGACAGGTGACGCCATCGTTGTCGGCAACTTCAATAGCTTCTACACATTCACGTACCAGCTCAAGACATCGAGCTGGGAGTCCGTGGGTGTCAAGACCATCGAGAACCTCTACTCGGTCACGGCACTCGCGTGGAAGCCCGACGGCTCGCGGCTCGCAGTCGGTTCCGTCTGCGGTGCGCTGGATTTGTATGATGCGTGTGTGCGTCGGTACCGGTACAAGGGCAAGTTTGAGTTCACGTATGTGTCGCTGAGCCAAGTGATCGTCAAGCGACTGGCAAACGGCGCGCGTGCAGTCGTCCGGTCGCAGTTCGGCTGCGAAATTCTCAAGCTCAACGTGTTCCAAGACCGCTTTCTCGTGGGGAACACGACCAACACGCTGCTGCTGGGCGACCTCGAGACCAACAAGCTCAGCGAGGTCCAGTGGCAGAGCACGGGTCGCGAGAAGTACATGTTTGAGAACGAATCCGTGTGTGTTGTGTACCAAGCCGGTGAGCTATCCCTAATCGAGTATGGCCAAAACGAAGTGCTCAGCTCTGTTCGCACAGAGCACCTGAGTTCCCATCTGCTGAGCGTGCGTATCAACGAGCGACCGAACCTCGCCGACGTCGCGACGTACGCAAACCAACAGCACCAGCTGCAGCGTGGTAGTGGCGGTGCCGGTGGCTCTGGTGCGGGTGCTGGTGGTCTCGAGATCTCGGAGAACAAGAAGATCGCGTATCTCTTGGATCTGCAGACCATCGCGATCAAGGACCTCCACTTCCACGTGTCCACGACGGTGAACCACGACTCGCGAATCGACTGGCTCGAGCTCAACTCGCGCGGCAACCTGCTGCTTTTCCGCGACAAGCGGCGTCAGCTGCACCTGTTCGAGGTCGAGTCGCAGAAGCGCTCGACGCTGCTCAACTACTGCAATTATGTGCAGTGGGTCCCCGAGTCGGACGTCGTCGTCGCGCAGAACCGCACAAATCTCTCGGTCTGGTACAACATCCGCGCACCGGACAAGGCCACGATCTACCAAATCAAGGGGGATGTTGAACAGATCGAGCGAGCGAATGGCCGCACCGAAGTGATCGTCGACGAGGGCATGAACACAGCTAGTTACCAGTTGGACGAGTCACTCATCGCGTTTGGCACTGCGATCGACGACTTGCAGCTGCTGCAGGCCATGGCGATCCTTGAGCCGCTCGAGATCACGCCCGAGACCGAGGCCATGTGGAGCCAGCTCAGTGCCGAGGCGCTCAAGCAGAACGACCACCGCATCGCCGAGCGGTGTGCTGCCGCACTCGGTGACGTCTCGCGTGCTCGGTTCTTACGGAAGCTGAACAAGATCGACTGGACTGAGCGTGCCAAGTTTGACGACGGATTAGTTCACTGGAAGGTGCGGGCGCGGCTCTCGATGCTCAAGACCGACTACCGCAGTGCCGAGCATGTGCTGCTGTCGCAGGGCCAGGTGGACGAGGCCATCGAGATGTACCAGCACCTCCACAAGTGGGAGGACGCGATCCGGGTGGCCGAGTCTAAGGCCCATGCGGGTTGCGATCAGATGAAGCGCAGCTACTACGACTACCTGCTCGAGTCGCGTCAGGAGGAGAAGGCCGCGGCGCTCAAGGTCAAGGAAGGCGACTACGCGAGTGCAGTGAGTCTGTACCTCAAGGGTGGACTGCCGGCCAAGGCCGCCCAGCTACTGAACCAACGCAACATTGGCCGTGAGCATAAGCAGCTCCTGGAAACCGTCGCAGAGGCGTTATACGCCGCCGGTATGTTTGAAAAGGCCGGCGACCAGTTCGAGAAGATGGAGCAGGAGAGCCGAGCACTCGCGGCGTTCATCAAGGCGAACGCGTTCCGCAAAGCCGTGGACCTCGCTCGCAAGCAGTTCCCCGACAAGGTCATGCGGCTCGAGGAAGCGTGGGGGGATTACCTCGTCTCGCAAAAGCAAATGGACATGGCGATCAACCACTACATTGAAGGTAACGTATCCACCAAGGCCGTCGAGGCTGCCCTGAACTCGCGGCAGTGGGCCAAGGCCGGGCAGCTCGTGGAGACGCTCGAGGACGACGTCGCACTACCGTACTACCGCCGACTCGCACGCCACTACCAGGACGCACAGCAATACGAGCTGGCCGAACGGTGCTTCATCAAGGCCGACGCGGCTCGGGATGCCGTTGAAATGTACACTCGAGTGAACAAATGGGACGCCGCCTACCAAGTCGCACTCAACCATATGGACAAGTACGAGACCGAGCGGCTCTATGTCGAGCAGGCCCATCGTATGGAGCGTCTGGGCAAATTCAAAGAGGCGGAAAAGCTTTTCCTCACTGTGAACGAGCCGGACTTGGCCATCAACATGTACAAGAACCAGAAAAACTACGAGCAAATGATCCGGCTCGTGACCAAGTACCGCAAGGACCTACTCAAGGACACGCATCTCTACTTGGCGCAGCAGCTCGAGCACGAGGGCAACTACAAGGAGGCCGAGCACCACTTTACCGAGGCCGGCGAGTGGCAGGCCGCGGTCAATATGTACCGTTCGAACGACATGTGGGACGAAGCGATCCGCGTGGCCAAGTTCCACGGCGGAATCAACGCCTCCAAGCGCGTGGCCTACGCGTGGGCCATGGATCTCGGCGGCGAGCAAGGCGCCAAGCTGCTCACGCGGCTCGGACTCATCGAGCCGGCGATCGACTACGCAATCGAGAGCGGTGCGTTCGAGCACGCATTTGAGTTGGCCCGCAACTGTGCTCCCAAGAAGCTGCCGGAGGTGCACCTAAAACACGCGCTGTTCCTGGAGGACGAGGAGCGGTTCAAAGAGGCCGAAGAAGAGTTCATCAAGGCCGGCAAGCCACGCGAGGCACTGGACATGTACGTCCATCAGCAAGACTGGCAGAACGCGATGCGTGTGGCCGAGAGTGCTGACCCGGCGAGCGTCTCCGATGTGTTCATTGCGCAGGCGCGGCTGTGGATCGAGCGCAAGGAGTATCAGCGCGCCGAGGGGTTCTTCCTCAGCGCTGGCAAGCCGGAGCTTGCGTTGGCCGCGTACTTGGAAGGCGCGATGTGGCAAGACGCAGTGCGCATCGCTAAACGGCACTTGCCCCACAAACTCGTTGAGGTGAACATGGCCCACCAGCGAGCGATCTTCACGGGCGGCGTCCGCAAGAAAGAAGAGCTCGTCGAGGCGTGTGAAATGTGGGTGCAGTCGCAGCAGTACGTGCAGGCCATCGATGCGTACTTGATGGTGTCGATGGACAACCTGGACGATATCGACGGTGTCGAGGAGCTCTGGGGCCGCGCGGTCGAGCTCTGCGGCAAGTACGATCGCATCCGCTTCAAGTCAATTGTCGAGGAAGTGGCCTCGCGGCTGCTGGGCATGTCGCGCTTCGACGCCGCGGCGCAGTACTTCCAGTCGATCGACAAGATGAACGAGGCGCTCGACTGCTACCTGCGCGTGAACAACTGGGTCGCGGCCCAGAAGCTGTGCGAGCAGCACGCGCCGGAGCTGCTGCCGCGGCTCGAGCGTGCTCAACAGGCCAGTGCATTTGGATCCGCAGGAGCAGGTAGTAGCCAGGCACCTGCGGAGGCCAAGAGTACAGGCTACTCGCCATCACTTGGTGGAAGTAGTGGGTACGATGCCAAGCTCCAAGCACAGAGCAAAGAAGCCAAGACGACCGCGGTGGCGGGTGTCACCGGCGAGGACGAAGCGAAAGGTGGAGCGTCCGCGTTGGATGCATGGATGCAACGCGGCGAGTGGGACAAGGTGCTTTCGTCGGCGGCCAAGCACGGCGTCAAGTCGCTCGCCAAGTATCTCGTGCTGCGTTGCGCGAGGCTCTGCGAGCATGACGAGACCGACACAGCCATCAAGACCATCGCCGAGTATGGTGTACCGCTCGAAGGTACTGCCCTCGAGATCACGGAGCAAATCGTACGCAAGAGCCTCGGCGGTCCGCAGAGCCTCGACCAGGCAGCGTCCCACCAGGCGGCGCTTGTGGAGCTACTCAAGGCACTGCGCAAGTTGGTCAAAGACCTGCGCGCCAACAAGGAGTTTCCCGCGAGCGACGTGCAAAAGTTTGAACAGTATCTACTGGTCACGCACTTTTTCGTGCTCAAACACCAGGCCACGACGGCCGGACTCGACGACATCGCTGCCAAGATCGCCATGTCGCTGCTGCGATTCATCGGGCTGCTGCCGCCCGACAAGATGTTCTACCTCGCGGGTGCTGCCGCGCGTCAAAAGAAGTGGTTGAGTCCAGCGTTTGTGTTCTTCAACCGATACTTGGATCTCTGCGAGGCTATCGAGGACGGCGATTTGTCCAACTTGGACAACACTGACTTTCTGGGTACTGACATCCCAGCCCCGACCGAGTTTGTTCTCCCCGAGACTCAGTATGTGAGCGACGAGAGTGCCCGTGAAGAAATCCGGGACTGGGTGCTCACGATCTCGATGGACCAACAGGTCCAGGAGAAGCTCCCCGAGAAGCCCTGCACGCAGTGCAAGGCCTCGTTGTACGAGGCGTCACTGCAGTGCGGAGGATGCAAGACCAAGTTCGAGTCCTGCATCATCACGGGCTTCCCCGTGGCGGCCAAGACGACCGTGCACTGCACGACCTGCAAGGTCATTGCCGACCGCGAGACCTGGAACAAGTGGGTCAAGCAGTTTAGCAGCTGCCCGTGGTGCGCGGCGCCCCAGAAGATGAGCTACTGATCGGCTTGGGTGTTTCTTACATATTGCACATCGCATTGTGTTGCTTTCTTCCCTTATTTGTGTCCGTCGCTCTGTGCACAGTCTGGGAGGCCACTGACGTTTACGAGGCTCTCCACGATGCGACTCGCTGGGATTGCACTATTGAGGCAGCCTGCGGTTTGGTAGCACGGATCAATCACCCTCCGTCACATGAAACACAATGGTCTCACGTACCGCCACAGTAGTGTAGGCCAACAACCGCCATGTCCTTGTACGAGATCACGGGCGCGCCGGACGAGCCACCCGTCGTGTCGAGAAAGTAGCCAATGCTGTCGGGTCGCTGGTTGCATCCTGGGTCGCTCAGTGACTCTACTTGTCCATACGACGAGCCGTGCTTGAGTGCGACATGTTTGCCATAGCCCGCCGGGTGCTGCGGAATAAAAATGCGGTCTTTTGGCTGCGGCGCCTGCGACCGCATGGCCAAGAAACCGTACGTGGACGTCAGTTGGCGACGCTGCGTAGGTGGCAGCCGAGGCAAAAGAAGCGTAAAGTCGAGCTCGGCGATCGGCGAGGACGCGACGATCTCCGAGCTCGTCACTTCGACAACCCCCGGGCAGCTCATCGGCGTCTCGCAGGTCTCACTGCAGGTGTGGCCCTGCGCGAGGAACTCGATCGTTGTTGCGTTCGCCTCGCTCTCGGACGTGACACAGTGGTGGTTCGTGATCACGTGGCCTTCGCATCCGAGCAACCAGCCCGTGCAAAAGACCGAGCCCATGCCCTTGTGGACCAGCAGCCTCGCGACGGCACGGGCCGTGCGAACGACTGCTAGGTCGTACTGCACGCACGAGATAGGTACGGAGTTGTCGGCACTGCTCACGCACTGCGCACTGCTTTCATGGCTGTCGGTGTCTTCATCCTCACCGTCGTCCTTGCTCGTGGTGGACGCCTCGTGATCGAGTCGCCGCCGCTTGATTCGCTTCCGCTGAAGCCCCACGCGCTGTGCAGCGCGCGCTGCGAAGCGGTACTCGTCAATGTGGAAGCCGTAGCACGCGCTCGCTTCGCGGGCGATGGTCGGCGGCACGGTGTATACAACGACCACGCGCTGCGTGTACAGTGGCCGCGTG
>JAADVY010000133.1:0-28092 GCA_023336035.1 Pythium plurisporium
CGATGGAGTGGCGTGATGTCGTGCAAAAGTACGGCGCGGCGCTTCCGCAGCTGGGGGAATTGCAGGGTGAGCTACGCTCGAGACGCTTTATGGGCGTCGTCCCCAATCGCCCCGTGGAGATCCTGCTGGAGACGCACCAATCCTAACCGAAATGAGAACGCGCGGCACGGCCGTTCGTGGATAGAGGTAATGACTGCTTTGTGATGGGCAAGCGTCCGACATGCAACTACTTTGGAGGAGATGGAGGCTGCCCTAGAAGATGGCGCTGCTTCCGATCGAGCTCCATGGCCTATGGAACAGCAAGATGATTAGGGGGAAAGCGTGGCTGGTGTTGTGTCTCTCTGGGCATATCTCACCTCTCGTACAACGTGGTCAACAGGATTACCCTGAGGATGCTGTCTCGCTGGTCGTCGGGGCTTGCGGTCGATCTTGTTGAGCGCGATTCGATTGCGGATATTGTTGGCGAGGAACGGCAGCGTCATCGTCTTTCTGTCATCAACACACGCACGCATAAACACAATCAATCAACACGTGACTCGCACACATAGCATCGAACACAGCACGAACCTATCAGCGGGCATCTTGAAGCCCGCTCGGAAGACAAAGTCCTCGTCGTTGCGATCGTACTCCAGCTCGGCGTGGAGCAGCGCATTCGTTTGCTCAGCGATCATCTCGGCCGATGGGTACGCGCCCGTCTCGCGGATCATGCCAGACACGGGTACAGGTCGACTGCAGGCGACACACATCACGGGTTTGGTACCGACAGCGGTCGAGTCGCCGTTGTTCTCGCCGCTCGCATTCGACGGGTAGTAGATCATCATGAATTCGGCACGCAAGTCGCGCAGCGCCGCCTCCAGTTTCGCCTTGAGCAGATCGAGAAGCTCCTTTCGCAGCTTCGAGAGCTCTTCGATCGTGAACTCGCGCGTGTCTTCGAGCCGGTCGTCGAACTTCTGCGTAAAGTTCTCGAGAAGAGCGCGGAAGTTGACGTTCGGGTTCGCACCGATACCCGCGGCGCCGCCGCCGTTCATGCGGATACCGCCCGTCTTCTCAGCGTGCTGCATGACGGCCTGCGTGACCTTCTTTGTGAGGTCTTTGAGAAGCGCATCGTACGTCGTACGCTGGGCGTTTGCGCCACTACCTTCATCACCGTCCTCGTGGAAGCGACCGTCGATTCCACTGCGTTTGACCATCTGCGAGTGAAGATCGCCCACCAAATCACCACGGTGAGGTGACGAGGCGATGCGGACGGGGGGAGCAGTCGGTACCAAAGCAGTAGTCGAAGACTGTACTCCAGCCAGCGCGTTTGACAGACGCTGGATCTCTTCTTGCATCTCCTTGCGTAACTTCGCCACATCATCTGTGCTCGACCGCGACCCAGCGCCTAGCTGAGCACCGTTCGCTGCGCCTGCGCTCACCAACGCACCCAGCCGGTCCACCTCCTCCTCGAGCGAGTTGATACGGCGCACCGAGCCCATCAGTCGGAGCTCCAAGTCGCGCAGCGCGTCGGAGGAGACTGTCGACTGGTCGTTTCGTGGAGTGGGCGACTCCGTCGAAGATCCGTCCGCCCGCTTCTTCTTGATCAAGTTCTGGTGCCAAAGCGACCACATACTCTCCAGCTTATCTCGCATCGTGTCCAGAGACTTGAGCAAAGGATCGTTCTTCTTCTCTGTCACGACGTTCACTTGTTGGGTCGCCTCGACTTCCTCGTCCAAGTATCTCAATTTGGTCGAGATTTCGTCGAGGCGTTCATGCTTGTTGTCGGCATTCGAGCCACCCATGACGAACGATAGCACGCCTGATTGCATCCCGGTCTGTACATCTTTGACTTCATCCGCGAGCTTTTGCAGCGATTCGGCAATCATGAGCGGCGAATTGATTAACGGGGTCATCGTGAGCATCGTTCGGTGGTAGTTTCGCTGCAGCTGCTGCATTTCGTCCATGGCATCCTGGTCGCAAGTTCCCTGGACGAGTTTCTCTTCTGTCTGCTCAAGCTGCTTTTTCCACTCGGCCAGCAAAGGCTTCGTGCGATCTTGGTGTGTCTGGTTGCGATCCAGCAGCTCCTTCTGGAGGGCCAAGCGGGCCTCCATGAGGCGCAGTTTCTGGAGCTCATTGAACACAGCGGCATGGCGTAATGCATCAAGCTGCGATTGTTGAGTCGATGTCGAATCGGCTGTTTCGCGCACACTTTGCTGGATTTGGTCGATGGATGCGTCTGTAGCGCGTCGTAGATCGGCGATCTTAGAGAAGACGAGTGACAAGTCTAACTGCGGAGGCCCCGTTGTGTCTTGTCCGCCGGGTTTGGAGGTACTGTCCCCGCCCACGGACCGTGCACTGAGCATCTTCTGCTGCACTGCCATATCATCAAGGGTTGCAACGAGTTCTTTGAATCCGGATGCCTGTTTGTCCACTGCCTGTGCCTGGTCTTTCAGCTGCTGCACAAGCGCGTTCTGTTGGTCTTTGAGTTCATCGATTTGTCGCTGCAGCCCTTCAGTGCTTGGCCCGGATGTCACTATCGGTGTCGAGCTGCGGCGTTGCTGCAGTGCCGCCGCCGCGTCCAGCCGAGCATCCATCGTACCCAGCTTCGCATCCATCGAGTCTATCACATCTTTTTGAGTCGCCAATTTGGTTTCCAGTGCTGCCTGCAACTCGCGAAGCTTGTCCAGTTCTACTTTCACCATTGCCTCTGATGCAAACGGCACACCCGGCAGTGGTGTTCGAAGTACGCCACTAACACCAGTTCCTGGCCGTGACGGTGAGCGAGATAGGCTTACGCCGTCATCCCGATCGCCCGAGTTCTCGTCACTCTGTGTGCTATCACTAGGGTGCGATTCCTCGTCGTCTTCGTCTCCGTCGTTCACGACGAACTGCTCGCCGAACACAGCTGAAAGCGATTTGCGCAGTTGGTTCGAGAGTGCCCGCTTCACATTCTTCAGCTCATCCGTGCTTGCGTAGTCTGGTCTTGACGATTCATCTGCAGGTGGCGGTGAGGATGATGCCAAGCCCTGAGATTCCTGGAGCTTGCGGATCTCTTCTCGCTGTGCATCCTGGTCTTGCTTAGCCGTCTGAAGCTCGGTGTTCAATGTACCAACTTGATCTTGGAGCTGAGAGACCGCAGATGCCAGATCCTGTTTCTGCTGGTTGGAATGCTCCAGTCGTTCACGCATTGCCTCGAGTTGTTCGCGCATCTCGTCCATCGCGTTGTTGTTCTCTTTCTGGTTGCGCTGCTGCCGTGTCATCGATGCCGCGAGTGCTTCTAAGGCCTTCATGAGAGGGTCCCACGAGAAGTTGTACGCTATCAGTTGGTTCTTCAGCAGCGACGCGAACTGATTGGCATCAAACTCCCCGTCGGTCGATTGCTGCGGCTCCAGATCATCTACCTTTGAGGAACGTCTCTCGACAGCCTCATCGCCATGGGCGTCCGACTGCTGCGGTTCCATGTCGAGCCGCCAACGTCACACCGTTGCTTGCCCTCTCGATTCACGCAGTGTGGCGCAAGTGTGTGCGGTGAGGGAGACCAGCCGATAGTTGCAGAGCTCCATAGATAGCCTGCTTTTCCCGGACACGGTGCACGATAAAAGTGTGAGCAACCAGAGCACAAAAATACCTTCGCTGTGATTCCAGCTCCTTGTCATCGTAACCAATGTCTGGTTACTGTGAGGTTGCCAAATGCACAACCATAGCTTCCAGGTTTCTTCTTCGTTTCCGCAGCCATCCACACGACTATGTATTACATTGTATGTAAATCATGACCGGGACTGATCGGTGGAAATTGATCCAGCCCCCATCAGCTCTTTTATTCATCGTGCAGTTTCATAACAAACCAGATCAGTGAGAACCAGCACTCGCCATCAGAGAAGCGAAGACACCATCCTTGAGTCCCATCAGTATCGCGGGCGAGCCAAATTCGGCGACTTCTCCTTGATCCATGACAAGAATGCGGTCGCTATCGGCGATTGTCTCAAGCCGATGTGCAATCGTCAGCGTCGTGCAAGCCCGAAAGTTTTCTTTGATTGCCACTTGAATCCATCGATCGAGTGCCTGGTCAACACTTGCAGTAGCTTCATCAATGAACACGATTCTGGACTTTCGCAGAAGCGCTCGCGCGATACACAACAACTGACGCTGCCCAACCGATAAGTTCTCCCCCTTTTCAACGACGGCATGGTAAAGCCCATTGCCCCATTTCTCAACGTCATCGGCAAGACGGACTCGACGAAGAACGTCAAATAACTCGGTATCCGTGCGTTCATCAAATGGATCGAGGTTCTGGCGCAGCGTTCCACTGAAGAGCACCGGATCCTGGGGAATGATCGTTAGGCGCGATCGTAGAAACTGAACTGGCAGTCTCGCGATGTCGATTCCGTCAATCAGCACGCTGCCGCTACTCAGCTCGACAGTTCGAAAGACGGCGTTCATCAATGTCGACTTCCCGGAACCCGTGCGACCGCAGACACCGATCTTCTCGCCGCCTTGAATGGAAAAGCTGACACCTCGAAGCACACAGTCAAGTCCATCGCGATACCGAAGCCACACGCCACAGAATTCAACGGACCCTTCCTTTGGCCATTCTCCCACCTCCTCGGGCCCCAATGACCGCAGCTTCTTGTCTTCGTTAGCGGATCCTTCCTCGGCGAGTGAGTCGTAGTGAGCAAGTCTTTCAAACGACGTAAGGAAATTATCAGTGGAGCTCGCACGTGTCATCAGGCGCTGAAAATTCATGGTCAGCTGGACTGCATAGGTCAAAGCAATACCGGCACTGGCCGCGCCGACCGAGCTTCGCCAGGCCACGACTGTGAAGGAGACGGCGACGACAACGGTAGTGATGAACCAGTCGAGCCGCATGACAAACCAGTTGGATGATTCTTGGAACATGAAGTAAAATTTGGCGTTGTAGTCGACCAGCTCGCGGCATTTGCGGGAAAAGTGGTTCGTCATGCCGTATGCCCGAATACTTTCAAGTCCGTTGATCGTCTCCGCCACGAGGTTCAAGAACGGAGATCTGGTGATTCCGTCAAGTCGCTTGAGCTCACGTGAGGTCGCGAGGTATCGCTTCTGAAGCCAGTAGCACGCGTACCAGAGGGGTGCGTAGAGAACAGCAGTCGTTGGGGTCGTGATCGCACAAACCACCAAAATCGCTAGCGTCAGCATCAAGTAAACCAAGAGCGCTAGGCCGTAGTATGGTAATGGGTTATCGACTTGGTCGAGATCTCGTGAGAAGCGATTGAGCACCTGCCCAATGGGGGTAACATCGAAGAATGTCGTGATTGGCGCCAAGAGAACCTTCTTGAAGTACCGTGCATGCATCGCCTTCGAGCTTCGAACACATATTTCGGTCAGAAACGCGGCGCGTGCAATCGACAGCAATGTGGCTAGTGCAACAAGAGCGACAAAGCACCACAAAAGGGTCGTTTCGGTCGATATGTACCGCCGCAGCTCTCCATCAGACCAAAAGGTCATGTAGTAATCGGCTGCTACGACACCACATTGACCGATCGCGAAGGTTACGAGAAGAGCAATGCCGAGAACAAGTCCATTGCCCCAGCTACTGCACGCCAGAAAATCTCCGTAAGTGGCCCACGCGATCGCACCTGTGGCACGATCCTCCGCCAGCATCATCGACTTCGGATTGGCTTCGATTTGTTGCTGTGCTTGATGATGGTCGCCACCGTGGTCTTCTTCCGGGATATTTCTCAATTCAATGTCATGCGCGTCCATGTCTTCAAACTTGAGAGTGTCGTTTACATGCGTAGATTCTGTATCCTTCTCTACCTTCTCCGGATAGCCCGTCAGTTCAGGGAACATCGTCTTCATTTCCGCAAATGAGCCAGCACCAGCGAGAGTTCCATCGGCCATCACGACCACCTGATCTGCATGCTGGAGCAAGTGATAGTGTGTATTGAGCACCAGCAGCCGTGTCTTGGTCTTTGCCAGCCCTGCGACACATTGATGAAAGACTGCATTCGCAACATGCACATCGAGAGCACTGAGTGGGTCGTCCAGTACGAGCACATCAGATGTCGCAAGTCGATACATGACTCGCGCCAGGCTCACGCGAGCTTTCTGACCGCCGCTTAAATTGATGCCACGTTCGCCAATCTCAGTAGCATCGCCGTGCTCGAGCATGGCGAGGTCACGCGTGAGCTGGCACGCTGCGATCACCGAGTCGTATGATGCTTTGTCAAACTTCTTTCCGAAGAGGACGTTCTCCCGCACGCTATTGTGTTGGATCCACGGTTGTTGGCTTGCATACGCGATGGACCCGCGAATAGTTCTTGAACCGCAGAGCTGGTGCATTTCCCCCAACAACGCACTCACGAGGCTCGACTTGCCACTGCCGACAGCACCGACAATGATGGTCAGGGATCCACGAGGAACAGCAAAGTTGATCTGTCGCAGTGTGGGTAGGCGACTGGATGCCAGTCCTTCGCACGATGTGTCCCATGTGAACTCAGCGTCCATGACTTCAACGGCTGGCTCGTCTGCATGCTGAATTTGAACTTGGGGTCGATCAGTGTCCACTTCGTCGGCAGCTAAGAAGGAGGCGATGCGATCCATTGAAGCCCACGCTTCGTGCGCAAACACGGCGGCGTTGGAGAAGACACTAAAGGGCATACGACACACATTCGTAAACGCGAGCAATGCGAATGCCGTCGGCACGTCGAGTCTCTCGCCCTGGTACACGTACACCACAAGACAGACGGCCGTCATGAATGTCTGCCCCATCGTGAGCACGACGTAATTGGTCGCACGCATGTAGTTGTAGCGCCGCAGCATCTCAATCTCGCGCGCGCGGATAGTGCCCACGCGACCCAGCACAGCGTCTTCCCACGCGTACATCTTGACCACACGGATCCCTTGAAGCACCTCGTTGGTGAACTGTACGCGCTCGCCCGCGACCTGCAGGATGCGTCGACGCAGCTGGCCGATGCGTCGCGAGTTGGTCATCGCAAACGTGAGAATCACGACAGCACACACCGCCGCGGCGAGTCCGACGAGCCAGCCCATAATGACTCCGATCAGGAGACACACGACGGCAACCATCACAGGCGACACGAGTGCCCACAGTCCGTTCGCATAGGCCTCATAGAGACGCTCACTGTCGACGCCCGCGAGCGTGATGATGTCGCCGCTGTGGATGGCCTGGCGTGCCGTGGACGAGAGCCGTAGTGTCTTCTGGAACACGGCATTCACCACGATCGTGCGCGCCTGGATACCCGCACGCGTCGCACGAAACATGCCAAAGTCAAGGGCCGACACGGACACAAGCGCCGTGGCCGTGAGCAGCGCGGCGAGTGCGTAGCCCGAGGTGATCCCGAGCAGCGTGGACGACGCGCCGTCGAGCCACTGGAGCAGCGCCTTGATCACGAGCGGCTGCAGCAGCGCCGCGGCCGCACTGAGAAAGTACAACGCGATCGCCAGCGCCATCGTGGGCTTGGTCGACTGCCACATCGCGCCGTGGATCGAAGGGGGATTCTTGTTGTCACTGAGGTTGCGGGCTCTTGCGGCTGCTGCAGCGGCGGTCGCATAGTGGGCGTCGAACACGCGCTGCAGCTGCGCGGCACGGTCACACGCGGGCAGATCCCACACGTCACTCGCCTCGATGCGGGTCTCGTACCCGCGGCGCACCACGTCGTTCATCCACCACATGGTGAGCTGCGAGAGCCAGCCAGCGCGCTCCAATGGATGACCAAGAAGAGACTGCATTTCTCGGTCCGAGGGAGACGGTTGTGGGGACGCGAGAGGCGCGTATGATGCATGAGGCGATAGTGCGGCTGTCGGGCCGTCGTTTGTACCCATCCTGGTCGTGCGTCGTGCGCTAGAGGATGAGAAATGGACCCCCCGCGAGAGCGGGTGTGCAGCAGATGAGTGATTTCCATGGCGTTCGGCAAGTTTGCCTTGTTGAGGGCACAGCTGCTCTTTTATCCGAGCAAAGTTCCTAACCAAGAGCAAGAATGGCTACAATTAGCTGTTGGAAACAGAACATGATTGTGCAACTGCTGTGCTCAAGACGTGTGGTGTTCTAAACCAAAGGGTGTTTCATACCTAGCTGCCGACTTGCGTCATCTACATCTCATTTCTTCCTGGTCTTTGCACGCCGCTTCGTCCGTACCTGAGCCGGTGAGCTCTCCTCCGTTTCCTCCACAGATTTGGGTTTCGCATCTTCCTTCGTCGCCCCCACGTCCTCTACAGCATGCCCGCCCTCCGCATTATTCTGTCCATTGCCCTTCGCGCTCGCATCAACGACGTTCCCGTAGGCATCGACAAACCGCTGCTCTTTGAAGAGATCCTCCTCGACTTCGTACGACCGGCCGTTGTCGTCGGTTTCTTCGTCTGCTGTGGATGGCACGACCTCAAAGGCCGATGAATTACCGCTGTACGGCATGACGTTCCCCGCAAAGAACCGCTTGTAGTCGCCGTTGACCTTTAAACGGTACTTGCCGGGCGTGGTCGAGTCGGGGATGCACCACTCCACGGTCACCGTGGATGCGAAGGTCCCGCACCGCCGCCAGTGGAAGAATGTGTTCGTGTCACCGTCGTCAGCATGCATAACCCAGACGCCGCCTTCAGGCCGCGACTCGTCCACGAGCCACCGATGCACTTCCAAGAACGTGCCTTGAGTCCGGAGGTTGTTCTTCGGATGAGCTGCGTGGAACGATGCAGTGACCGTCGAGCCGGGGCGATATTCATGAAGAACATCCGTGATCACATCGCCGTAGCTGGCATTGGGGAGCAGACCATCATGGACCACAGGTAGGTTGTAGTCCAGAACACCAACACCAGAGATCTTCGGAGGTGCCGCGGTATGGTACTTTATTTTCTTCGACTGGCACGCGGCGTGGGCGAGTACTTCAAACTGCTGAAGCGTAGCACATAGTTGGTTGGGACCGAAATGCGTCGAGGCACCTTCATATCGCTGCACTGAATACTCTTCGCGCGTCGTCAAGTAGCCGCTGTAAGCGTTACTTAATCCCGAGATCACTGGCTCGGACGAACCAGTTAGCCCCACATCATCCACCAGTGTTTTCTGAAGTGCCGTGCGGAGCCGCCGTCCGGCCATTGTTGTCGCTTCAAATGGGATCGCGGCGAGAGACAACGTATCACCGAGAATAAACAATTGCAGCGGAAGCACAGTCGGAGAAAGTCCATAGCTCGCGGTCGGAAATATTACCGGCTTCTCCTTTTGAGAGCTTTGAAGCTCCGGTACCGTCGTCACCTTAGGAAACGTCCCCCACGTGATGCCTTCTCGAATGCCTTCGACGCCTCGACCGTCAAAGCACGTGCCGCCGATCATCGACACGCCGATGCACCCGGGAGAAGTTGAATCCGCACACTCCTCGTGCAGGTGCCACTTGTCCATAAGTTTGATGTTTCCATACTCCACGTACTGATGCGCAAATTTGACTGGCCCGGTGATTGATGGGGAATAGAGAGCCTTGCGATATAGCTCCCGAGCTTTCTTGAGTTGAGCATTCGCTACGATCAGCATCCTCTCAAAGTCCTTATGCTGAGTGACATGATGTCGCGGACCACAGATGTTGGGACTCACATCGCCTTCATTACTTTGCGCGAACGCAGCCACGAAGGTGCGTGGGCGATCGAGCAAATGGTTTGTCCCTAGCTCTTGCTCAAAGACATGGGCTGCGTATCCCTATAAAAGGCAATCATTAGCTCGTTTCTCACACTACGTCCATGGCTTGGACTGACCTTGTTGTCACCAGTGATCAGAGTGTACCAGTTACCCATGCTTGTCGGATGCACTGCAAACCTACCAACCAAAGCGCGCGTGAGCACACCCATCTCACGACCGGTTTTTTCCATTGAACTTACCAATTGATCATGCCGATAGGAAAGCCATTGACGCCGTCGAACCGCCAGAGCGTCATCTCCTTGTCAGTGTTGTGCTTGTACTTGGCCCGTTCACTCGCCGGATTCGCATTGTAGGCCTCCTCGGAGCGGTTCACCGATGCATTCAAGCAGTCTCCCTTGGCGACACGGATGACTCCGGGCTGTAGGTTGTTATGGGCTCGAACGATGGCTTCCACCACGCCCTCGACGACACACTCAAAGTTCTGTCGATCCGCTCCTCGCAGGGGCGGATGCATGCTGTAAATAAAGTAGTGGGACATGCCGCCCGGCGCGCAGTGCGTGTGGGTCGCACTGATCATGATGTTTTCGCGTGTGTACAAACCCTTGGGGAGCGCCTTGTGGACCGCGAGCCGCGACACGACGGTTTGAGTGACCCACTCCGAGATCATCCCAAGATCGCAGCACACGTACACACAGGCCTTGTTGGTCGGCGCGTGGAGAAACGCAAACGCGCGGGCGCGGAGCCGCATGTGGATCCCCGAGGTCAGCTGACCTCCTTTTGCATAGCCAAACATGCCGACCTCGGCCGCCGGACCCGTGATGTCGTACATCGCTGCACCGATGAGCAAGTCCGAGTCGGTCGGCAGCGGCGGCGGCGGTACGTACGTCGACTCGGACGCGCTCGAGCTCGTGCGGCGTTGGCGAGGCGACGTCACGACGCTCGAGCTACGGCTACGTACGGAGCTGATCGAGTCGCGTCGAGTCGCCACCAAACCATGGCGAGGCCCAGGATCGTTGGCGGCCGAGGCGACACACACAGGCGGCAAGGAAGTTGGTGGACCACGAGACGGCGAGGGACCATTCGATGGTGTTGGTGCAGAGGTCGTAGTGGGCTGTGCCTTGGGTCGCTTGGCAGTGGGGGCCGCCTCTGGATCTGGCTGCGTCGAGTCGTTTGGCGGCTCCGTCTCATTCGTGCTGCCATTGGGATCGCGTGCGTTGGGATCGTCCTTTGGGTCGTTGGCCGCTGGCTCGCTGCTCTGACTTCCGACGGGCGACTGGCCGCGCCGCCGCTTCTTGCGTTTCTTCTTGTTGGTCGGCGACGTCAGTGCGTCGCCCGCGGGCGGCGGCACTCGCACGGACGGCGGGGCCATGGGACGATCGGAGAGTGGCTGTCAGATGGCTGCCGGAAAGAGGGGTTCTTTTCCCAAGTTGAAGGAAGAACTTGCCGGAAGAAAACCCCGCCAACCTCCAAAGAAACCGACGGACCCACGCAAACCCTTATGTTGCTATGTTGAGAAAGAGAAACATAAGCCAAGCTAGGTTGTTTTGTTGTTGGAAATGCCAAGGACTCATCTTGTGACCAACGAGTCATGGGACATTTTGCGGAGCGAATCTCGGAGACTGGAGACGAGTGTGGGAAACCTTGATGGCCTTGGTTTCCAGGAACCATGTGAGTGCATCGGCATGGCGACCAGCAGAGTTGGTTACAGTGTACGTTGGTGCTGTAACCCATGGCCAGTTCCTTACAATCCAACGATCCATGATCAGCTTTTTCCTCAAGGCCAGCGCGTCCAGTGTCTCTTCCCTCTATGTTTTCAACCAATCAAATCCACCCATCTCCAACTTGAGCTGGACCTTTTTCCGACTCGACTCCAATACACCACCACATGTGACTTGGGGTGGAGGGCAAAGGTAATACGACGCTCGCCCTTGACAGCTACAGAGAGTGAATCAGTCGCCTGCGCAGCCTCTTCCGGACTACATCCAGCATCCAGAGTGGGGGAGCATCCGACAGATCACTTCATCCAGCAAACGCGACGCCACACCACACCTCCGTCGAGGAAAAAGCGTGGGCACCTCTACCCAGTGACGTGTGACCCACTCGCCCATCGGATAGTGGCCTCGTCCAACTGGCAGGCAACCAACGCCGTGTGTAGAAGGCGACGCATTTCATCCGCGACCGCCTGCAAGGGACGCGAGCGACTCCCGCTCTTTTGCTGATTACGCTCGAAGCGTCTGTCGTTTGCCACCATGCAGCGCAGCAGCGCCGGCCACACGGACGGCGTCGACATTGACGGGTCGGACAGCGCGTTGCGACTCGAGCCGCTTCGACCGAGCGGCGTGGGCTTCAGCATGGCGTCGCCCCCGCTCCCACCCTCGCGCGACTTTGTCGCCCGCGACACGACCTACTCGCGCGACACGGCATTGGGCGCGTCCATGATCATGGGCGGACTGCCGGCGCCGCCACCGCCGCGGCCGCGACGCACGTCCACGGACGAGATTCGAGCGCTGCTCGCCCGCACGAATGTCGCGCTCGACAAGATCGTCAAGATCCGCGAGTCCATGGAGCCGTTCGTCGACTTTAAGCAGTTTGACAAGAACCGTCCGCCGCGACGCCGCAGCAGTGGTGGACGCACGCTCTCGCGCACGAGCTCGGGACTGGAGGACGCGCCCGTAGCGGAGAGCAACCACCAGCGACTCCATCCGGGCAGCTACAGCAGCACAATCTCGGAAGACCCCGTGGGCGATCGCTCCACGGGCTCAACCGAGTCGACGACCTCGACCGAGGACATGGCGAGTGCGAGCGAGCTCGGCTCGAGTCGTGGCGAGACGGACCTCGTGAGCAGCAGCCACGGCGGATTCAGCGAGACGTTGGAAGAAGAACAAGCAAACGAAGAAAAGACGCGCGAGGACGAGCTCTCGGACGTGGATGACGACGACGACAGTTTGTTCTCGGGCGGAGACGAGCTCCCGCCCCTCAAAGAGGCCCGCCTCGAAAGGCTCAAGAACATCACGATCTCGTTCCACGATGGAATGCCCACCGAGTTCTTCATGGCGCTCACGCGGTTCTTGCACTCGTCGCTTGAAGTGAAGACGCGCCACTCGCGCTTCAACTTCTTCAAGGACACGTTCGTGGGCAGTGACGCTGTGCGGGACATGGTGCTCACGGGCTTTGCGGACGACCAGTCCATGGCGCTACGGTTTGGCCACATCCTCGTCAAGCTCGGGTACATTGAGCACGTGTCGCGCACGGACGACCAGCTCCATAACAATAAGGACAATTTTTACCGCTTCACCAAGGCGATCGACCACGAGAGCGGCGACTACGCCACGCAACCGGGGCGTCGCATGTCGGTGAACGCTAACAATTACCGCGAGTCGGTGCTCTCGCGGGACTCCGCTGCAAGCATCGAGTACGACTTCTCGGAGGCAACGGACGAGGTCCACGCTCTCGTCACGGACGAGACGCTGACCGTGCTGGCCCGGGTGCTCCACAAGGTCTTTGAACGCAAGAACAAGCTGCTGTTTTACAAGGGCCATTCGGGCTGCTTTCTCGGTGCTGAAGCCGTGAACGTGATCCGCGAGCTGCGCATCGGCACGACGGCCGTGGATGCTGTATTGATTGGCCAGGCGTTGCTGGATGACAAGTTCATTGAACCGATTGCGCCGAGCGTGACAACCTTTCAAGACCGATATGTCTTCTACCGACTGTGTCGTGCAGCTTCGTAGGATTCTGGGAGACCACAGCGCAATTTTGATTTGTGAGTAGGAGCGTCGTTTAGTAGGAGTATGGTACCGGGCTGTGGGCGTATTTAATAGCAGTTTACGTTTTGGGAAGTGGGTTTTCTTGTACTCTACGTTCCCCCACAACCTAATCAATACTGTGGATCATTTGCTTACTCGACTCGCCGCTATCGCGTATCGTCTTCAGGCATGAGAGCACAGATCATCGCTGGAGACGAACGGAAACACGCCTCGTCCGAAGAATCGGAGCAGCAACTCTCACCATCACTGTGAGGTTGGTCGGCACGCAGATCAAAGGATGGTCGCTCGTTGCATGGTCCGCCATCGGAAAAAGCTCTCTTCGCTTTCATCTGAGGTACCTTCGTCTTCAATACTGAATTGCCGTTCGATTCTTGCTGAAGTCCATTGGTGTTCTCGCCAGCTGTCCTCGTACCCGATATGTCGTCACTCGCAGCAAATTTCGATTTGTGTTTTGCCTTGCTATCACCGCCTCTCTGGCAGATCCGAAGCTCCAACTCCAGCTCGATACCCACGAGGTATCTGTGCATGGCGTTGACGAAACGTGTTCGATATGAAGGGGGGCTGATAATGGTCGGATTGCGAAATGTCAAGCTGGCTTTCGAAGTCGACTCCATCTTCTTGAGTAGATCAAACTGATGCAAGTAGTCAATCAGTCCAACGACAACTTGTCGTTTGTCCTCGTCGAACACCATGATCTGCCGACGGTCAAGAGAGTTCATCAGACTTGAGCGAATGAAGTCCGTCATGCACATGAGGAGAAGACTCACCAGTGAATAGTCGATGACCCCGGCACGACAGAGGAATCCAGTATCGTTCTGAAATGCCGTTTCAATGAGCTCCAAGTCGGCTTTTCGAACTGGGATGGGGATCCGCTCCATCAGGTTACCATCGAGTAGCACTGGCAGATTGTGGATCATGCGGCGCGGAAGTTCACCACCCACAGAGTCCTCATTACCTGGACCGGAATAGCGACGTCGGGTAATACCCTTGATATCGTATGTTTGGCCAGGAGGGAAACCGTAGGTGATGTTCTCCATAACGACGATATAAGTCGAGTGTTTGTGTAACCTTCGCTGGTGAGTGACTTTGAACAAGCCAAGAATCTTCGTAATGACCGTCGGAGTGTCTGTCTTCATCAGCTTCGACATAAACTTGAAGTAGTGCGGAGCCATGTGCAGGAACATGTTGAACTCGCTTACAGGTATACCCTTGAGGACATACCGTTTATCGTGTGTCTACAACCCAAGAACAATCAGTCACTGTTGAACAGATACAGGATATCGTGGAGTCACGTACCATTGAGAAGAACGCGCCGGATTTTCCACCAGATGCTTCCCAACGCTTACTCCGCGCAAGTGAGCACAAGAAATCCACATTTCCATGCCCAGACAGCGCTCGGAGCGAATGAAATTCAGCGGCGAAAAACGAAACACACCGGAACTCGTGCTTGGTCGGACCACTGTCGTATGCAAACTTCACTTCAGTATGCTGCGCACCACTCGTGTTGCGGAGCTTGTTGAGGTACATGATTTCGGTCGAGTTGGAAATGCTCTCTGTACGACGACGAACTGCATCCTTCGATCCCATGGTGAGTTCCTCCGCTCTCAGTTCGGATGCCAGATCGAGGGCGTCATTGAAATGTGACTGGAGCGCTTCAACATATGCTTGTGAACAGAGTGTGAACGAGATCAATGAGCCGAGATCGTGCTCATGAACCAAGAAGATGTAGCCGTTCACGCCATCAGGTAGCTCCATGTGACCCTCGGACAACGATGACGGAAGTGGGCTGAAGGCGCGAATCGATACAGGTTCACTTTTGCCAGCGAAGGTGGTCATAAGCGACGTAGCCGATGAAGTTGACGTCGGATTCAGAAATGAGCTGAAACCCGATTCGATTGACAATCGCGGACGCCGAGTAGATGTTAAGTTCACGCTGGATGTGGATTCAGAGCTCGATAGTTCGTATGATTTGGCCACCACGTGCTGAACTTCGACGAGTCCTGTTTTCTCAGACAGCTCTGGCTTCTCAGTTGATGGACCCATAAACCAGTCTGTGGGGATACGGCGCTTCGACGGGGAGTCTGGCGCGACTTTCTTCACTGTTGCTTGGCCGACAGGTGGAGCGAATGACAGTGTTGTGTCCGTCAGGCGCTGAACCTCGGTGTAAAGAGCTTTCCGGAGAATGTTGCATTGCAGTACGTTTGCGTGGTCGGTTCGTATCAGCTTCTCGAGACGCTCAGTCATTGCATTGATACTTGCGTTGACCCCCTCACGCAGCTTGTTCAATTCATCCTGTGGAACCCTGACGACCGCTGATGTGAGTACGTGCTCTGCAACACGGAGATTTTCCTCAAGAATATCGACATTGAGCTCCAAGAACTCTTTCGCCACTCGCAATAGATCCGTGAACTCTTCCTCAAACTCGATGAGACACTGGGCACGTGTTTCGTTGTCGACCACGACTTTGCTGTGCATAGTTGAGGCAACAAGCTTGTACGGCCTCCATGCCCTCTTCTTTCTGCGGCTTGGGTCTGACGGAACACTAAGTGAGCCGGACGACATCTTCGCTACAAGACCAGGAGGAAAATATCCATCGTCCGAAGCGATTGACGACCGCATTCGTCGGATTGCACGTGAGGACCCGGCACGCTCATTTCCAATGCCGTTGTGCACACTATCCGAATCTTCCGCTGCAAGGAACGACGCACGTTTCCGAACGATGAGCTCGTTTAGTGCGACGAGCCACTTTTCTCGACTTGTCGCGTCGACAGCGTTCAATCTGATCCGATGCTGCCCATTGATCACGAGAAACTGAAACTGGTCTGGGTTGGGCGAAGTCTCTGGTGTGGTCGATGTGTGCCGGTCAATGGGAATCACGCTGACGGCGACCAGAGACGCGCGATCGCGGAGACAAATCAACGCGCTGGTGTCTCGTCGAAGAATAAAATACCGAAGCTTCCAACTGCGTGAAAATGTACCACGCAAGCCGAGCCAGCCTTCACGAAGCACGTCGTCGTCGGAGAATCGAACCTTTGTGAAGTGGGCCAACGCCGACGAAGACGGAGCACTCAGTCGAAGGTGCGCGAATAGCGAGTCGTTGTACTCACGGTAGTACCGATTCGCTATGGATGCACCGGGCGTGTCGGTGAAGATCAACTCGCCACCGTTTCCATCGTCTCTGTTGGACTCGCTACTGGGCTGCGGCAGCGTGGGCTTCTTGACCCGCATGCGGATCCATCTCCGTCGCCGTACAAAGTGGTAGTACTCGCGCTTGACCTTGGAGGTTCCCTCGGCGAGTCGGCGGTTGATGCGTGCGATCGTAGAGCCGTACGACCACCCGTCTTCGTCGCAATTGGTGTATTCGAGGTCGGGCAGCCACGGGTGGCTCCACATCCACTCACTGCTGGGCAGTCCGCCGATCTCCATGTTCTCAAACTCGTCTTCCTTGAGCGCATTGAGCTTGGCGTCACCTGGAACATGCTCCGCGGCCTCGGACAGCGCCGGGAAAGTGTTGCCACTGCGGTCGCAAAAGCGGTCAAAGACCCACCCATGGAACGGCTGGTACGTCTGCACTTCGAACGCCTCCTCCAGCACGGCCTTGAGGCGCTGCTCGTCCGGCGCCGACTCTTGCTGCAGCAGCAGCCGCGCGTGGATGCCGTCGCCGTCGTCCCACATCGCCACACAGGTCTCTGGACTCGCGACCAAGTGACCGAAGATTCGATTCGTCCGCAGCACCCGAGCCGCTCGCCGTCGCGTCGCGTTGCGTATCGCGCCGCCGGCTTTTCTCTCTCGCTCGCTTTCCGCCGGGCCGTCAGTCGATGGGAGTGCGTCGGGCTGTCGCCGCCTCGCACGAGCCGTGCGTCGTGTCTGAGGTTTCCCCTTAGGAGGTGTGGGCCGTGGTCGAAATTGCCCACGTTTGTGCTGAAGGTTACACGCGTGACCCCGATATTTGCGCTCAAAATCCGGGCAAAACCCAGATAATGGGGATCCCTATCCCCGTCTGATCGGATAAAATCCACCTGGTGGGTTACAGTGTGGCCACACGGGGTACGTTTCGTCCTAACCACCTGACACGACGCAGGTCACGAATACTGAAGTAGGATGGGTTTTCTGGAGACGAGGCACCCCTCGTAAAGCGACATGTTGGGGGTACATCTCCCTCAATTCCTCTTACATTAGTACGCTTTGGAGTCAACTGTAGCCATCTGAGCAAATCGCGCGATAGCCATCCAAGCCTGTGCGTGACGACCAGCAGGAATCTCTAGTTTTCGTCTCTGCCACTCGACCTGATCATGGTCTGGAGATTGTGAGAGAAAGAACGTGCATGTGTATATTGGGTGCCATCGGCCAGTGGGGCGGGTGGCCAGCGGGGACTACGGAGTGCCTGGTCTCACGGTGCCTGCAGTAATCCGGGAAATCTAGTGGACGTTTACGTCCCGCCGCACAACCTCAATCACCTCGTCACCGTCGGCTTCCTCGTCGTCCTGCTGGAAGCTCTTGCGAGGCGGACGCTGGGGGCTGTCGTTGTCGCCGTACTGGCACAAGTCGGTGAGCAGCGGGATGAGGTACTTGTTGTCGAACTGAAGCAAGTGCATGTTCTTATGCGGACGCACGCTCTTGTCCAGCGCAAGCTCCTCCTCCGGCTAATGGTGGACACAGCATCGACAAGATGAGATTAGTCACTCGGTCTTCAATACACCTACACATTCGGTGCATACCGTCAAGCGTGGGATCTCGAGCTTCTTAAGCATCGCAACGGTTCCACCGCCCATGACGAAGATCGAGAGCAGAATGATCACCATAGTCGTCGCGAGCACCTCGTTTTGTTTCTCGCCAGGGAAACCCTTGGCGAGCGCGAACGCAACAGCACCACGTAGGCCGCTGTACCAGATCATGTGCTGCTGGTTTATCGTGATCGGGTTACTCTTACGCGGGCCACGGTTGAGCAGAGCCGTCAGTGGGTAGACATGGCACGCACGCCCGAGGAGGCAGAACGTTGCCGTCCAGAAGATGAACGAGAAGCTGTAGCCCGTGCGGAGCGCAAACACCGTCAATCCAAGGTCTGTAAAGAGCCAAACGGTCAATATTGCAATCCACCGCATGTTGGTTTTGTGGGGAAACAACGTACTCAAGAACACAGCCGTCTCCGTCATGTGCGCCACTGTGTTGAACACTCGCGAGCATCTGTACAATCAAAAATCCGGTTGAGGTCTGCACCGCACTCTACATCAGCAGCAGGACGAGCTCGTACACTTCCTGTGCGTCGGGCGTGAGGTTCGGTGTTGCGTAGTGCTTCATCGAAATGCCAGCAAAAATAATCGCCACGACTCCCGACATCTCGAGGATCTGTGCTCCGAGGAACGGCAAGTACGCGAACATCACGTAGACGCCAACCTCATGCAGCAAACATGTGCGAAGGTTCGAGTGCTTGAAAATCAATGCAGCGAGCATGCCCGAGCAGAGACCGATGAGCGTCGAGCCCAGGAACACAAGCGCAAACTCAATCAAGGCAAAGAACATGGGAGTAGCCGAGTACGAGTAGCCGATAAACTTGGAGAAGGTCGTGAAGAGACAGATCGCGACGGCGTCGTTGAGCGAACTCTCACCAAACACCAAGTAGAAGAGTGTTGGATCGACGTGCAGCTCAGCAAACACAGCGAGCGTTGAGACGGTGTCAGTCGCACTGATAAGCGAGCCAAACGTCAAACTCTCGGCGAGCGAGAGCTTGGTCGTCCAGCCAAAAGAGCCGACGATGTACAGCAACGAGCCGGTGGCGATGCTCATGATCATCGTGCCAAAGATCGAGTAGGTCAGAATTGGGGTGATGTTCTCGAAGAAGTACCGACGCTTCATCGTGTAGCCCGAGTTGAAGATGATCGGCGGCAGCAGGCCCACGAAGAACATGTTCGCATCGAACTCCATCAGTGACGTGGAGATGGAATCCGATTTCAGCATACACAGCAGACTGGCAATCGCGCCGACCATGATCACGGCTGCGTAGAAGAGGAACACATCACTGTCAGACACGATACGCAGAGGCCTCCCGAATACATGAGCTTCCTACCGGCAGCCTCTGGAAGCCAATGGAGATGAAGCTTGTGGGCTGTATAGTTGCTCACGACGATGCCGATCATGAGCAAGGTGAGAAACGTCGCAAAGTACAGCGAGAGTTCCCACTCATGGCTGTTGGTCGACACGAGCGCCTCGACTTGGACGTCGGAGCTGGTCATGTCTTGGAATGCAGACGGCTTGTGATGTCGCGGTTCAGCCGGGCGCAGAATCCCTCTCTGAGACTCCGTTCGACGGCGGCATCACTGGGTTTCTCCTTAGGCCACATGAGAGCGTGCAGTCGATTTTTGCCTATGTGGTATATATATATAACACCTCGTAACGGATCGTACAGCGCGTAGCTGACCACGCTCACTTGAGGTCAGCCCTCTGTCGTTTTCTCCTCTCTGTTGGTAAAAGTAGATCTTCGACGTCGCGAAGATTGCAGCGTCCCATCACCGAGTCTCTAGGTTTTATGGGTGTGGGTTCTGGACGGAACTCCAGGAGCACCACTGGAAGTGGGCGACACCGTTGTGGGGCAGCGACAAGAAAGAGGCAATGAAGGCGTTTGCGAGTTGGTGTGGTTGTTTGAGATTACTGTACGGTGTAGTTGGGGGATGCTTAAATAATCGTCGCGAGCGTGCCGTGCGCTCATGATCGTATGGGGACTTCTATCGCCTATGGGTGGGAGGGAGAGGACGGTTTACATCCAAAGCTCCGAGTAGTTTTCGTTGGGGATGGTGCGTGACGCGCGAAGCACGAGCATCTCTTCGCGCACGGGCGACTGGATCTCGGAGGCCGTGCGGTCCATCTCGGGAGCATCCGCAACCTGGACATCGTCGAGGAAGCGGACCGAGCGCTTCGCCGCCGGGGTCGCGCACGCCGTGGCGAGGCTGTGGGTCTGGTTCGCGTGCTGCAGCACGAGCTTGCGGCGCTGCGAGGAGACGCTTTCCGAAGCGTTCTCTACTTTTTCGAGCACGCTCATCGCGCGGTCCCAGTGGTTCTGGATCATGAGCAGCATCGCGTGCTGACGCGACTTGTGGAGAAACGCCAACGCGTTGCGCAGACCTTCGCAGCTGGGCACAGCGGCTGCGGCCATCGCCGCGGGCTTGGCGATTGGCGACTCGACCATCTCGCAGGGCGCGCGGGGCGAGCCGGCGCCGTCGCGTTTGCACGTCTTGAGGGCCGACTTGAGCGGCTCGGAGAGTGCCGCGAGCGACGAGGAGCGCACGCGCTTGAGTTGCGCGCGGTCCGCGATCGTCGGCAGCATCATCGCGGTGGCGAGACAGGAAGACATGGGGGCCTAAGCGACGAGCTGTGTGATTGTACGGGGAAATCCGGAAATGCCTTGGGCGAAGCGAGCGACTCTGTGTGTGTCCAGCACTACTCACACGGTTGGGAGGTCTGGATGTTTTCGCCTTTCGCCACAAACGGCGCTTCAACATTTTCCAGCGGATATCAAGGAACCTGTCAAGCCCCAAGCATGTGTGCAACGGCCGCCACGGGACGGGCCACCCAAAACATCGATTAGGGGTGTGGGTCGCCACAAAGAATCGTGTGGGTTGGCGAGCTTGAACGCAGTCAGCTGTGAGGTGCAGAGACCTCGTAAAAATGATTGAGGGGCTTCGTAGAAGGTGGTCAGTGGTGGGCGTGTGACGGATGGACCTTGCGCATGAACCTGTGGAATCGCATGCGTGATGGAGGCATCCAGATCAGGAACGATCGAGTCAGCTGGGGAGCAAACTGGTCAATGTGGTGGGAGAGCCTCGTGCGGGGCTTTTGGCTCGGGTCGCAACACTTTGCGTCGCTTGGAGGGGCGCATCGTGGGCTCTCTTCCACAGATCTCTGACTAGAACAGCAAAAGGATGAAAGGTCTGTCCACACGTCCAAGCGGCCGCGTCCCAGTCGAGCCACATTCTCAGATACCAGCTTGAGGGCACTAGGGACCCATGTGGAGATCACTGCGGTGTTTACTCGTCGCAGTGTATGCGAAGCACGTCTTCGTGGTGCGGCAGCGAGAGCACCAAGAAGCACCATCTGAGATGGGAAATTCTCTGTGGTGACCCAGTACGTGACGGCTGAGCCAGAAGCTGACCTGCGACAGCACCCATTTGCTCCGAGGCTCTCAAATACACTGCAATATGGATTACACTCAAGTCCACTCATATACTGTCGCCGCTATCGCAACGCGTCATGCTGTTTTCTCCGTCACACCACCAGCACACGCTGGATACTTCACATAGGGCGAAACATCCTATCATTTTCGAGGGCCCAGATCTCCTAAAATTTGTGCAATCGAGGGGGCAAATTTCACGCGGCGGGTCAACTCATGAATCAGCACCAGCCGAGAAATTCCCGGACCTGGATTTATCCAGAGCGTCTGTGTCGCCTCCTGCAATGCAAACGCATCTGCTTGGTCCCCATGGTAACTCAATCGCTGGCCCACAGCCACACTCTCTCTTCCCTAGTGCGCGTGGGCGGTGTGTGGTCCTGTTGACCACACAGAAACATGCCGCACTCTAACCGCTCGTGGCTTCAGAGAGGCGCCAGCCTCTGGACTCACACAAAGCGGGGTTTGTGGGTGCAGCATGTAGGTGCAGACTGCACTGCAGTGGATGCGGAGGGCCTCAGCTGCAGGTGCAGGTACAGTAGATGATCACTCCGGCCCCATCCAACCGTCGCGCTTGCTAAACAAGCGACACATCCAGGTTACATCCGTGTCGTCCAAGAGAATCGCGTGGGTGTCTGATCAAGCGTTTAGTCGTTCCGGTGGGCCTCAGCGCAGCCCGTGGCTGACGCCGTCCGACTCGGACTCCGAGCCATCCACACACGGTCCAGCACTGTCCGTGGACGAGGGCTGATGGGAGTTGCAGTTGCGCCCTTCTCTGGTGCCAATCAGACAAATAATAGTACAGTGGAAGACAGAACAATGTATATATCGTACTTGAATGAGTAGGCACAGTACAGTACCTTTCGTACTTAGCTAGATTTGTTCTCAGGTATCTTCCAGCAGAACGGCTCGAAGCACGTCAAGATGCTGGTCAAGATGCAGCTCGCATTCGTCACCGCAGCGGTTCTCGGCATCACCCGCGCTGCATCGACCCTCAAGCAGGTACTACAACATCGTCGATCGGCTTGAGCCATCTCTGTGCATTTGGACCTCTGACGCATGTTTGTGATGGACCCGTTTGCATCAGGTCGTCGTGCTCTCGCGCCATGGCGTGCGCGGTCCGTACGGACTCGGCACGGACGTGCCGTCGCGAGAGATCCTCGATCAGTATGTAGGCAATCCCGATATCCGGCTCCCATTACGTGCGGTCGAGTGGGGCACGTCAGAGACGGACGACCCGCGTGAAGTAGTGTCACCCAAGCTCACGAAACATGGCTACAAACTCGTTGAGATCATGGGCGATGTGAGTTACTGTATCTCCGTTACCCGAACGGTCAGTGGATCATGTGCTGATCCCCTCTCTTTGTGCACAGTATTTCCGCAACCATTTGTACGAAGAGTTTGTGAAGGACACGCCGTGTGAAGAGTTGTTCGCGTATGCCGATGACAATCAGCGTGACAATGTACGACTCCTAACGACATCCGCGCCATTCACTTCCACGATACTGAGACTATGCGTATAGCTCACAGCACAGGCGTTCCTGGGTGCGGCCTTCTCGAAGTGCAAGGCCACTTTGCCCATCACGGCGGCTGGCACCAGGTTGCTTTTCGAACAGGGGCAAGATCCGACGGCGACGTGCCCAGTATGCTCGCGTACAGGTAATGTACAATCTGCTATCAACTCAAGATGCATTACAATGTCCCATTCATCATCGCTCTACTTCTTGACAGTCTATAACGGAATAGCCGGTGCGCCCGATTGTCGGTACGTGATCCACGAGAATCGCAAGGAGATTCACGAGATCAACCGTCTTCTCGGCTGCTGTGCTCCGCCTGTGTGCGGCATTGATCCACCTCCACCACCCGCGGCTGGCCAGAACACGTCCCACCCTGAGGAGTGCTCGTTCTTCGATATCCCTTCCGTGTGGAGCGGCGCGTTCTATCAGCCCTGGAAGGATCCTCTCTCGAGTGCTGAGTACTTTACCGAGTTCCTTATGCTCCAGGCACTCAACAACATGTCGCTACCGCGTCACATTTCGTTCCAAAAGATCAAGGAACTGTCGAGACTCCACGAAGCGCACATGGATCTAATCACGAATGACGTCAACTCGGCCAATTTCGGTGCAACGCTGCTGGCTCACATCACTGCAAGCTTTGAGCAGCGTGCAACCGGCCAGAACATCTCGCTTCCGGCGAACAAAGACGGACCTGCACTGGGTCAAGGCTCCAGCAACCGCTTTCTTTTCTACGCGGGGCATGACATCAACATCATGTACCTGCGGAACTTGCTTCGGTGCGTGCGACCGCATGAAATTATGTGACGAGGAATGATGCTTATTCGCTCTGTGTCGTGATGTGTTGCAGCCTTCAGTGGTTTACTCGTGGCTGGCACCCGCATCAATCGACACCTGGTGGGATGCTCATCTTTGAGCTTCATGAGCGCTCGGAATCAAGCGTGGGTGGCACGGCGTCGTCAGCGAATAGCGCCTCTGTGTCGCGTCGTCGTCTCACTGAAGAAGGTCCGCACATCGTCGATCGCCACTTCGTGAAAGCGTACTTTGTCACGGCGACGCCAGAGCAAATGCGTCACGGCGAGGTGCTCTCGCAAGCTAACGTACGTGTGCACGCCATGTCGGATGCGAACGCACCACCTCACTTTTTGACGATCATGTGAATGCAGAAACCTGATGTTGTGCCTGTCGTTATCCCGTTCTGCTCAGAAGATGAGCTACAAGCGGACGGATCAACGCTGACGGTGTGTCCGTTCGGCAAGTTCAAGACGCTTATCGGAAAGACTCTCAAGCACGAGTGTGTCGCGGATTCGCTTCGTCCTTTCATTGACTCTCTGGACGGCGGCGGCACCACACCGTCAAGCACCGGTCGTGGTCTTCATCTATTGATGTGGCTACTGTTTGTGGCACTCATCGTCGTATTCATGGCAGTTGTGGCTCGCCACTTCTTGTTGCAGAACCGTGGTACGGGAGGTAGCTCGGACAAGCCCGAATACGGCACGCTCCCTCAAGTCGTGTCCGAGTGAGCAATTCCACATCGAATGCGTCAGTGGATAATTGCATGGCAAGTGTATGTATTCAATCCACAACTGAGCCAAATCCTTTAACCGCTATCGAAAAGCGATGAATCGATTCTGATTGTATGGACGTGCGTGTACCAATACGTGCTGCTCTGACGAAGGAGACGTCCATAGACAAGGCGTGCGAGTACAACCTAATTCGTCGCGATGGAATCAGCCTCGCGTTCGTGGACAACACCGAGCGTTGGGTCGTTCTCGAACTTCTTCGGGCCAATTGTTTCGATACTGTACCCGTCGGGATACGAGTTCTCGTAGATGTTGTAGACTGGGCAGTATCGGGCAGGCGATTTGCCTTCCATCGGACGCTCAGGCGTACGACGGTTGGCCTTTGATCGCGGCAAGAAGAAGTAGCGGATCACAAATCCACGCAGCAGCAGCAGCGACTTCGTGGAGTACTGGAGCCATACAGGGGCTGGCTGCATGCCGAACGCGTCGCACAGTGGCTGGTCCATGAGCGAGCGCACAATGGCGTCGCCTGCCGCCCGGAAACCCGGGATCGGCGGGATGACCGAGAGGAACAGCGCGACCGTGCCGTCGGCCACTTTTTTGTTGGATTCGGCATACTTCATGTTGGCCTGCTCGTGCTCCTACAGCATACGACACCACGTCTGTCAGTGTTGAGAATACAGAGATTTGGATACGCTCTTGCATATCTTCGCACCTCGTTGAACTTGAAAAACGCGTCCACACTGGGCGGGATGTCCTTGATGCCCATTCGCACACCGATCTCGCGCCAGAACACATACAACGCATGGCGTTCCTGCTCGGTCGGCTTACGCCACTCGTAGCGCTCGATCCAGCGGAGCGGTTCGCACACAAACACCGTGAGTGTGTAGACGTAGTCGGCGTTGTTGATCTTGTACTTGGAGTGGAGGTAGTTCATGCGGCGCACGGCCCGCATGGCGCGGTCGACATCGCCCACGTCGTTCTCGTACATCTCCCGAATGATCAGCTCGGTGTCGTCGTAGCGACGACCGGCGTGGTGCGTGAGCTCCTTCGTGCTACTGAGCAGCTTCGACACCCGTGGCGTGCCGTACGTGCGGAAGAGCCCAAACTCGAGGCTCTTCGTGAACGTGAACGGGAACTCGAGCTGGGCGAGTTGCTTCCTGTACATTCATCAGAGGAGGGGTCAGGTGTTTAGCATAGGTGGCCCTCGACAGGGACATACAGAATCTGGTGGGCCGTGTCGAAGCCGGCAACACGCGGGTCCGGGAGCTGCTCGATCTCCTTGCGGCGGCGGTAGCGCACCGAGCGCACGTACGCAACGTAGAGTACGAGTAGCGTCGTGGCCGTCGCAGCCGCCGCGGTGGTCGCTGGGAGCGACTTGGCGGAGGTCGGTAGCAGCGTGACGAGCGAGTCCTGGAGCGACGATAAAGAGTGGGGCCACGACGCCGTGAGCGAGGTCTGGAGCGATGCAAACGTGGTGAGCATCGCGGCTGCTGGCAGTCAGTCTGGTGGTCGCGAGGGGGAGAATTGCCGAGTGAGCGGGATCCTTGCCCCGCACTGGCGGGAAAGTGTGGGAACATGGCCACGCGAGAACTCGCGCGGACGCGGCTGTCCCTCGTCAGTGGTGTTGATGCTGACTGAGAGATCCAATGCACCCAGAACGCCAAGGTACTGTATTCTCCCACTGTCGCAACTTTGCACATCAAAAACAAATCAGGTGGGTTCCTCGTCACATTAGTTGGGTCAGACTCAAACCCAACTCAGCAACCTCTCATAATCTGGACATGACACACAGATTGATTGCATACGAGATAACATACGTTATATTGCTTCGTTGAGCACATCGAGTCTTACAGCGCAAACGATACTAGTCTCACTCTCTCTCTCTTCTATGACCCACTGCTTCTCGTGGGTCGGGGCCACGCTCACCCGACAATCGCTCCTGCAGGGCTTCAACGTTTTACTCGCTCGCGATTGAGTCGGGCTGACGTTCGTGGAGAACGCCAAGCGTCGGGTCGTTCTCGAACTTCTGCGGGCCAAGCGTCTCGATCTTGTAGCCTTCCGGGTAGTTGTTTTCGTAGATGTTGTACACCGGGCAGTAACGCGCGCCCGACTTGCCTTCGGTCGGACGTTCCGGCGTGCGGCGGTCGGCCTTCGAGCGCGGCAAGAAAAAGTTGCGGATCACGAACGCGCGAACCTGTAGCATCGAGGTCATGAAGCCCGAAAGCCACGCGGGGGCAGGCTCCATACCGAACGAGATACGCAGACGGTCGTCCATGAACGAGCGCACGACCGCGTGACTCGCGGAGTAGAGTCCCGGGATCGGCGGCACGATCGAGAGGAAGAGCCCGACCGTCGCGTCGGCCACCTCGCGGTTGGTACGGTTGTACTTCATGTACTTCCCCTCGTAGTCCTGTAGACGGAAGCACCAAGCACCATTGGTTCAGTTTCCAGGTCAAATGATTGGTGCGATTCCAACCAAGAAACGTACATCGTAGAACTTGAAGACGCCGTCCAATGTGGGCGGGATGCCCTTGATGCCCATGCGGATACCAATCTCACGCCAGAACACGTAGAGGCCGTGGCGCTCGTTCTTGGTCAGCTCGCGCCACTCGTACTTCTCGATCCAGCGAATCGGTTCGCAAATAAACACGCAGAGCGTGTACAGGTAGTCGCCGTTGCTGATCTTGTACTTGGCATGAAGGAAGTTCATGCGGCGCACTGCAGCCATCGAGCGCTCGACGTCGTCCACGTCACCTTCGTACATTTCGCGGACGATCAGCTCCGTATCATCGTAACGACGCCCCACGTTATCGGTGAGCTCCTTGGTCGTGCTGAGCAGCTTGGAGATCGTCGGGATGCCATAGGTACGGAAGATACCAAACTCGAGCGACTTGTGCGCCGTGAACGGGAACTCGTACTGCGCAACGTGCTTACTACAAAGACATCCACATCGTGAGTTTCAGCATCCAATCTGCATGGCATGGTTCACCATCTCACGTACTGGATCAAGTGGGCCGTACGGAAGCCCGCCTCGAGCGGGTCCGGGAGCGCCTCGATCTCCTTGCGGCGGCGGTAGCGCACCGAGCGCACGTACGCGACGTAGAGCACAAACAGCGTTGTGACGGCCGCGGTCGTCGTGGTGGTCGAGATCGTCTCAGCGAACGAAGTGAACATGGGGGTTCCTCAGTCAGTTCGGGTGGTCGTAGCCGGGAGGGGGAATTGCCAAATGAACAAAGTCAGGAGGCGGCAGAGACCACGCCGCAAGAAACAGACCGGTGGGTCACGCCGTTGTGGGCGACCGAGGCCCACCGCGCGTCTTCAGTGAAGACGGATCGTCTTGCTTGCCACCACCGCCAGCCGGCACACACGCGGACCTCGACGACTCGTCGGACGGAGCTGAACGATTGAACGATTGGGCAATTGTCTACGGTCCCACCAACGCAACCGTGTGGATCAGTGTGCACGATATATCTTCTTGAAGTAGATTACGCACTCAAGCGGAGATGCGCTTGGCTGAGATTACTGATATTGTATACACGGC